>CAEMYA010000179.1:345311-355813 GCA_903131615.1 Diplodus sargus | reverse complement strand
AAAAAACTGTAACCAGTCGTTTAAAGTGATAGTTCCAACTACCAATGGTACTCAAGGTAACCAAGAATTCTAGCAAATCAGAGCAGAGTAGGGCGGGCCTTAAGTTTTCAGGCACCTGGACAACGTAGCCAGAGCGATTGATGTAACATTAGCCCAGAGGCTCTGCACACTTTTCACTCAGACAAACTAATGCGACTGCCACAGTTGTTAGATGTAATCACTGAGACCAACATAAATCTCCAAAAAATAATTTAACCAGCCAGCGGTAAACCTCTAAAAGCGTGTGGATAAGTTACTTGGCTCGTTTTCTCCCCCGGGATGGCGACAGTGTGACGTGTTAACAGCGCTAAAGCCAGAATTAAAACAGCTTTTAGAAGCTTCACTGCTATCGATGTCGATTGCCACGAACTGGCGATCGCGATGCTAGTTTCTGTTAGCCCGTCTATGAGGTTTTACATTATACGTTAGCATTAAGCTAGTGGACTTAATGCTTTGTGATACTGGCTGTGTGTGTTTTGAAGGTTGTTTCAAACTATAATGTGGGTTTAATTGAACATCTTTGATGCTTAAATATATATTGCCGCTTAATATAGGCCTATTGCTATTTTTACTGCAGGGCAGGCTAATCTTCAATTTGGAGTGACAAATAAAACCTTGAAGCAAAAAAATGTCCTTTTGTTGGAGAGCTGAAATTGATGTACATACAGTAATTCAGTAAGTGTTGTAAGTATGCTTTTGTACGGTTTATTTTCAATGTTTTACCGTTCAAAAGCAAGCTCACTACTGTCAGTCCCATAGAATAACATGACAGCGGCAGCCTAGTTTGGAACTATCGGGAGCTACATGAACCACGTGACCGCGCTGGCGACGACATCAAAAGCTGTCGTGACTCATATGATATCAGAGTCAGGACAGCTTAATAAAATTGATAGATTCATTATTAAAAACGTTGAAATTGATTAGTTAATTGAATTGATTGATACTTTCAAAGTGCACCTGATTAATTCATTTAGATTGCAAATGTTCAGAATTTTCTTCCTCCGGAGCCCAGACACCCAGCCATTTTTTTATTTCAATCTGCTGATATTTTTGTATCCAGTGATTACTCAAATATTAAGGGAATAATTGTTAGTTTAACCTGTAAGTGAACGCCCCCATTTTAAGGTTCTTTTTCCAAAACGACATACCAAAATTAAAAGCATGACAGCTCTCACACAGTTTGAGACTCAGGGATGTGCTTGGTACCATTGGAAAGGTAACGCCCTCAAGTTTTTTTTAGACTGACACAGAGTTACAGAGGTTGGAACACAGGTTGTAATGTTGTGTCATGGTGAGTTTAGAAGGCTATTACATGGCCTGGAAATGACTTTTTTCCTTTGAGTTTGGGCTTAAGATAGTCACGACAGTCTCAGCTTTCCAACAGTGTGCGGCATGAGTAAATACTGTTAAGATCTGATGCTTAAAACTGTTAGCACAGTTTTTTACGAAGGTTGTTCGTTTAGTGAAGTCGTGAAGGGTATTCCTATGTTGGAATGGTGTTCCTTAAAGGGTTAAACCTAATTGAGTTTACAGTAAAAGCAATAAAAACAATGATATCCTTCAATGCGCGTGGTGGGGTGGGGGGGGGCACAGAATTTTTTCCTGCTTCTAGCCCTGTACATGTGTTTTGTCTCGGATGCACAAAGCCCTCGCACACATAGATAAAGGTCTCCGGTGAGTTGATGTTGACACAAATGAATTCAAAATCAACAAAAGCTTGTTATTTAAGGATGCTTGTGGAGGTGGCATGTACGTTTTTTTGTCTCCTTCTTTCTGACGTCTTTCCCATTGTGAACGGCAACAGGCAGACACAAACATCTCATCAAAACAAAAGAAAACCTCGATATTCTTATGTTTTTTTATAAAGCTGAAGAACACGATCGAGGTTTTGAGGCTTCTTTGTAACAAATTGCTGAGTCCATTCCAGCAATGTTGTCCCTGGGTTTGTTATTGGCAGCATTTCTACAAGTAATATTCTCCGTCTGCAATGCTGACATAGCAGCATCAATAGGAGCCGTGAGCTTTAATGCCATTGTGCTCTGCAAGCAGCACAAACAATAAAAGAAAAGAAAACGCCACAGTGGGACGCTGGTTTACAAGCTACAAAGGAGCAGCAAAGTGTGTGAAACGGGGTGAAAGCAGACGATATCTCGACGCTGCACTAATCATCAGACACATTATTAAAACCTGCCCTGCCTAATTTTGGCTAATCTGGCCTGAATTGGCCCATGTGCACTTGGGAATTGGTTTGTTGAGCCTGGGAGCTGTCCCATAAATTGCAATGCTAATGGCGAGGCTGAACGGGCTCCTTTCCCTGATAAAGGCAGATTTAATGGAGATATTTCGCATTGGAATCATTTATCAGGGGCTGACAGGCCGGCACTGAGACTCCCAGCCTCCCCCCCTCCCAAATGAACTGCACACACATGTACAGAAGCACCTTGATGGGCCACATCCTCTCCATCAGGTCTTGATCCATGACAATACAACTCTATCTGCCCGCAGCAGATAAACTTAACTCTGTTGTGAAATTAGACAAAAAAGGGAAGAAAAAAAGAAAAGCTGAAGCATATTCATATCGGGGTTAGATCGGAGCTCATTTTTGGCACTACTGATCCGTGACTGTGGACAGACAGCGGGGCAAACAGGCCGTGAGATTTTTTAAAAATGCTAGAGAGGATGCATCTGAAGCGAGTCATAGATCAGGGATAGAATCTGACAGGACAATACAAATACGACTGGAGCTGAACACAGAGAGGAATCATAATGCAGCGGGCTCCCGTGTGCACTCATGTTGGTGGAAGTAATAGTGTTGTCAGCTGAGCAGTGCAATTTGTTCGGCTGTTGTCTATTGTGAGGTTTTTAAATTTATCCATTTCGACTCGCACAAGAAAGCCATCTCAGCTTCTTACAAGCACTAAAAATGGTGTAGTGTGATGTAGCATTTTAAACCGTGCTTACATATTTTAACCCCAGCGCCATGATTATACTAAGGAAGACTCTATCTGGACCCTGCAGGCCCAGCCAACCATATTCATGGAACTTATCATTAATACATTTGCGCACACATATTGCGTATCCATTGTTCAGTTTGACACTTGGTTTGGACTTTATTTGATCATATACTTGGGGAATTCGTTAACGCGTTGCACTCTTTGTTCCTTTGCAGTTTTTTTTGCGGTGTGGCGGGGGTTGCCATGTGGGATGTACTTGGGTCTGTTACCATGTTTGGGTGGGTGCTGCATGTCAACATATGCCTGTAAGTCAATCAAATGTTGTGGCTGGTTGGTGTATACATGTGCCTGCCTGCATAATTTCAGGGTTTTTTTTTGCAGCTGTTTTGTTGTTTCTTGTCTAACTCTCAGTGGGATCGTGCATTAATTTAGGCCATACATCTGTTTCCTTCAGGAAGCCGTGTCTTCAGATAACAGATATTGATACAGACAGATTATTCGTGGATGCAAGAGTTTTTATTAATGGTAGTACAACAGGTCACACAGCCAAATCAATATCCATACACTGTAAAATTCAACAAAAAGCGATTACCGAGTAAAGTGGACTAATAATTTTGAGTTAAAATTTTGCTCGCACTTCTTAAATTTGATGGTCTGGTTTTACTTTGTTATTCTGAGATAATCGGTTTCCTGACTTTTTTTTTTTAAGTAAACTTAAAATTCACAGTGTACAGGAGATATTACAGAAACTGGTGGAGGATAATGTTTAAATGATGTGCTATTTCTCATATTTCTGCTCTTTCTACGATTGCTCTTTCACGTTATTGTTTGGTTTTTAAGAGTCTCATTTTGCTTTCTGTTACAAAGGTTTACTTTTACGGTTCAAGGTTTGTTTTAACACGAAAGTAAAGGCTGTCAAGAAGTAGTTTACCTCATTGTGCTCTTTTGAAGGCGTCCATACGCCTCACAGTTGGCTAGATATAATAGACTGAAAGGGCAAGAAATTAGTGAATAACACAAATACATATAACAATGCCAAGAAAAAATACCTGTCTGACAGCTGAGATTTACTGACATGCAGCCCCAGTGCAGACATCAGACAGCAACGAGGCGGGCTAAAAATGTCTTAGATGGAGCGTATGTCGTTCTGGATGCGTGCACTTAAGCTCTGAGTGTAAATCTCCCACATAAAAATAATGAACGTGCCAAAGCGGGGCAGACTCGCCCGCCTGCTGCGACTCAATACTGTAAGAGTCTCTGCCAAGAATAAAACAGGTAAAAGTATTTCACCATCTGGCTGATTAAAGAAACAATAGAAAGTGATCCGCAACACACTGCTGCTCCCAGCACAGCCTAAATTACTGTCAATACACTTTCAAGCTGAATAGAATAATGGGTTTGAAATAATCAAATAAAGAACAATAAAATCTTGTGGGGTGAAATCAAACTGTATGAAAGCCAAAATGACACAAAGCCACCCTTTAACTCATCACGTGTGCTGCTCCAAGCCTTGGTTCTACATGGGTCAGAGGTTAGATCACAGTCGGGCTTAAAGATAGACTTTGAAATGTGCAGCGGTGTCACGCCTGAGGATGTCTTTGTTGTCCCTGTCATGACCTCACCTGACCAAAACTGCCATGTCCCTCCTTTGTGCGTCTCATCTGTCTGTTAATGCCCCTCCCGGGGGACATGACTACCCTATGTCTAGCTCCCCTCTCTCCATCTCCCCTCCTTTGTTCACCTCCTCCCCCCGTGACTCCATCCATTCCTGGAACTGGTGATTTAATGAAGAGCATTGGTCACCGCGAGTGACCTCTCCCCATCATTGCCGGCACCCTCTCTTTGTGCACGTTCCTCTTCAGTCAGATTTGGAAATTCAGGCAAATCTGCGAAACTTGCTGCGGCCGAGCGTGGGTTTTCATCTGTGAACCCCTCAATGGCACCAGAGGCAAACACGAGGCTCATTAGCAGAACTCATCCTCGACTCTGTGTTCCTCCGCTCTCCCGTCTGAGAGCGCTAAAATTAAGATATCAATAGCTGTCATATTTGCAGCGCTGTTACCAGGAGAGCTAATTTACCCGGCACACAAATAGTCCTTTTATCAGTTAAGATGTTCCACGATGTGATTTCATGCTTAACAAAGCTAATGGGCAAGAGCAATCTAACTAATTCCATCCATCTACCCTCCTCTGTGTGCCCTTTGAAGCTAGCTGGGCAGTAGTTTTATGTGTAATCTAACAGTAGAGGGGATTTGGGTATCCCGCTGTCAAGGTAATGCCCTGTAATTGGCCTTCTAATTCTGCGGGATAATGAGACTAGAGGCGGACGGCAAAGGCTACGCTGCTGTATTTACCTGCAACAGCAGACAATTAGCAAACATAACGCTAATCGCAGGCTGGCAGGTGGACCTTTTTAATGAGCCCCCCCCCAAAAAAAGGATTTGTTCTCACTGTGTACTTTCACGCCCTCAGCTACGTTGCTGTGATGATTATTAGCTAATTACACATTTTTGAAGGCCATTCCTCTTGTTTTGAATCAATCACTTTTTATTTATATATATATATATATTTTTTTGTAAATTATTCTTTTAAATATTCAATGATCCCCCTCCACACAATGTTTAAAGCATTCATAAATATGAGTCAATATGTGTCTGACAAAATAAGTATAATGACCAAATTTAAAGGTCACATTGATGACATGTTATTTTTTAATAATCTGTTTTCCTTATATTATGAATGAATTATGAATAAATGTACAACGTTTTCTGGGTCCAAAATGTCTGTATAAGAATTCAGTTGGTTCGAGCTTCTTTCAAGGTTTGTCAGCCAATGGTATAGCACTGTTGTTATCATGAGGTTTCTGTGTTTTTTCAGCAATCAAGAGTCTTGGTTGTTAAAAAGTTTGTGGAAAGAAATGGCTGAGTTACAGTTTGCTAGCTTTTGATATTGACCTAAGCTAATTAGCATTAGCAAAGCTGGCTAAGGTTCTGCAAATGAATGGCAACCACTTGAGGTCCATTCTCAGTGCACTTCAGATTTCTATTTTGGAATTGGATTGGCTTCCACACCACTTGTGATGTCACAGATCATGCTCGTAGGCCCGCCTCTCCAAATCAGGCTTTGAGATCGTGGGACCTCTGTTTTAACACGTCTTTAACTGGGCTTCATTTGGGTCAGTGATGCTAAATGTTGAGTGACAATGCTAACAGAGTGAAAATGTTAACAGGTAATTTACAAGGCATAATGTTACCATGTTCAGCAT
The DNA here is from genome assembly GCA_903131615.1 of Diplodus sargus. Classification (NCBI taxonomy): domain Eukaryota; kingdom Metazoa; phylum Chordata; class Actinopteri; order Spariformes; family Sparidae; genus Diplodus; species Diplodus sargus. The sequence goes on along the minus strand of CAEMYA010000179.1, from coordinate 349,555 downwards.
TGTATTGTAGCAGGCTAACACTTGCCAATTAGCAATACATATGAAGAACAACTAAGACTGATGGGAATATAATTAGTTAACCAAGTATTAAAGGAGCCATCACCCGGAAATGGCAATTTCTCTTGTTAAAACGTGCATATTGGTGTTGGACCGCAGTTGAAACTTGCCTGAAAAGCTGGAGTTTGAAAGTGGCTCAGTTTTTTCGCTTTGGCTCTTTTTCCGAACAGGAATAGCGCACTCCTAAAGCACGAGATTTTGACTCTGCTCCTGCGGTGACGTTACCACAGGAGGCTACTAGCACAAGCTGAATAAGCATCGGCTCACAGCCGTCCTCAGCCAGACTTTCTGAGTGAGCACGCCGAGTCATTTTCACGCCATACATCGTGACCACCAGCATTAAAACTGGAAAAAGGAAAAAAAAGAAGAATTATCTATTCAGAGACTTCCTGCTGTAAACGTCTCTTCCACCGTCTCTGCCTCTTCACTCTCCCGTTCGGGTTTCAACTCCGACTCGTACATAAATGGCTGAATTCCGTAAGGTTCGTCAGTTAGTGTGTGCGCCATGACAGGGGGCTGTTTATGTTTTGAAGTCTGTGTGCATGCAGGCCAGCCCCCCATTCCGGCTCTGTCCTTCCTGCGGCCAATCAACGCGCACCTCATTACATATTAATACAACGCACTTCCGGACCAGTCAAAACCTCGCGCATAATCTCGAGTGAGAAAGTCGCGGTATGAAAAAGTGTCAGAACAAGCTCTGTGTTTAATTTTTTGATATATTTTTTTTCTAATTAGTTTTAAGAATTGATCCAAAGCGATCCAAGGGGGACTGGATATGTAAAAAACCAGGTGATGACTCCTTTAAAGGTGCACTTTGTAGTTTTTTTATGGCCAAACAAAGTGCATAAAGAAACTGACCTTAAAGGATGCCACAGTTTCATTTACTTTGTTTATATTTGGCGGGCCCTGCCACATTTTCTAGCTTTAAACACTGTCCTGGGGACTGATAAAATAAAATACAATTTATATTATAAATATTAAAATTCTGAGTTTAAATTTATTCTCCAAATCTACATTGTGGCCCTCGAAGTCATTAAATCAATTAAATAAAGAGTGTCAGAGGCATTAATTTTGACTTGATGGTGACGGTGCTTGATGAAAACTTTGCGGATATCTTAAGTTATTACACCTCATCCTCGGGGGGGAGTAAATGTCTGAACCAAATTACATGGATATCCTTACAATTTCAACAACCACAAATGCTGACCTCATGGTGGTGCTTAGAAAGTCAGGGGATCAACAAAGTTAGTTAGATAACAAGGAGGTGGACTGATAGTTAACAGATACATCCATAGCTAAAAAAATGATACCAAAACATTTGGTATTTACTGCGTGTATTTGTCCTTATTCCTGCAATCCTTGACCACAAGCCCTGAAAACCCCCGAGATGCCAGAAATAAGCGCCCATCACACGGCCTGTCAGTCTTTCTTGAGCAGGCCACAGATGACAAACCTGTAGGGATTCACGGAGCCACCCACCCCTCGGCGGGGTTCAAGTTGAGGTTGTTCGACAGAAGGGGAAAGAGTGGTGCTGATTAAAGTAAGGCCTCCTCGGGTTGACAGTGATCTGTCAGATATGTCAGCTAACACCCGCCCCTGTAAATTGCCAGTTACAGATCCTAATTTAGCTGTCTTTAACATTTCCAACAATTCATCAGCTGCGATCTCTCTGGGGCTAGCTGCTCTGAGGAAGGTTAGAGCAGGGTGCTGGGGGTTTGGCAGAGCTCTGTCTGAAGCCTGAAGCCAGGAGAGGATGGAAACAATGGTGGAAGTGGATTTGTCAGGGTCATAATCACGGCAGGGCAAAGTGGAGTGACAGGTGTCTCGATGGTATTCTGCCCTCTGGGCAACATATGCTCCGTCTGATGAGACCCCCCTCTGTACTGGCTCGCTGTTCCACACGAAGACATGCACATCTGTATACATCAATGTACAGATGCGTGCATTTGCATATAGAGCGCAGAGACATACACGCTTGTGTGCACACGTTCAGTCTGGTTCAGTCACACAAAAAAGGAAATTAATGTACACAATCATGCTGATCCTCATGCTCACGCTCTCCCACTGTCTCTTCATGTGTGTGTCCCGCTCGCTCATCACACACGTGCAGCTGTGCGTTCATCTGCTGATTCCAGACAGATAATCAGGCACCATGATGTTGCTGCAATCATACAAATAGCAAAACGATAACAATTAAAGTTGTCGCGCTATTATGTTTTGGTTACGTTTTCTAAATGTTCAAGCCGCTGAAAGCTCTGGAATTTGTTGCTGGATGTCCGCCTTTCCTTTTGGCAGGTATATCTTATTTAATGTTTCTTTATCTCTTAAACTTCAATGGTCATTTTAAGGACAGATGAAAGGAAATGTTCTCCTGTCTTTTTCATTATTGTCAGCACTGTGATCCTTGTCACTCCTATAACTCACAGTTGGTCTGAGTATTGACTTTGCAGCTTCCACGTATCCTCCCATACGCATGGACTATTGGTATTTTTTATTTTTTTTTTGGCCTCTGTATAGCTTTATTGACAGGACAGCTTCACATATGACAGGAAACAGGATGAGAGGGGAGGGGGTTGACACGCAGCAAAGTGCCCCAGGCCGGGACTCGAACCTGGGGCCGCTGCAGTGAGGACAAAGCCTCTGTACATGGGACGGCCGCTCTGCCAACTGAGCTAATCGGCGCCCTCACTCCAAAGTGTTCAATAGACCTGCTGATCCATTAGCGGATAGCGTGTGAAAAGTATACTAATGTATGAAAGTGCAGTACTTGTACACAAATCTGGGGAATTACTGGGAGTAGACAAGTCACCATTACTGCAGTGGTGTCTCTCTACATTATTTGCACATTTGAATGCAAGCTGTCCTGAGAACAGTTTTTTATTTTACCTTTTTTAAAGCATTGTCTTGGACATGGGGAAAGTTTTTCCACAATTTCTCCATTATTTGTTTGGGCTATTGTCATAAACAGGGTTTGATATATAAATCAAATGAATATTGTCAAGATTGCCATTCATATCATCAACTGGAGCCAACTGTCCAACAGCAGACACTGAGTCTGATGGCTGAACACACAAATTGGTTGACTCATTCGGCGATGGAGATTGGAACAGAGGATGAACGTAGTCCAAAGAGCAAGAATGTTGGGGTTGGATGGGAACATCTGTGGTTTAGCTTATTGTGTCTGCTTTGCAAATTTGCAGTATCCTTAATTTCTTACATTTAAAACTAATTATTAGTTATATTTATTGATCAATTAGAACAAGATTGATCAATAAATATTCATATGTTACCAAAATGTGACTTTTGGATTGTCAGTATATGTCTGAGAATGTTCTGAGTTATGTATCTGTCTGAAAGAGCCCACAATGTTGTATTGCTCCATTCACACACTTTGAGCAACAATTAGCCTCAAGCTCTCAGCAGAGGGACGGATATTAAAAAAATCTCTATGACATTGACATATTTCTCATTTCCTCAGTATTACCGATGGTCGTAGGGTGACTCAGAGGTTGGAAATGGGAAGTCTCTTTGTAAATAGAAAGTTTTTGGTTCAATCTCCTCTAACCCCAAATGTCTCCTGAGCAAAATCCTTAATCCTCCACCTTCTTTCTGACTGAAATCTCTCTGCGATGTGTGATTTATTTCAGTGTCACATCAAACAGTTTTGGGCTCAGACAGCTTAGTTTTCTACCGCCCAGCCACAAACCCCCTCGGTCTTTCATAGAACCATCAGCTCTTTTGGGCTTCGGAGCCATGTTTATTAAGTCCATCACTTAAATACTGATGAGATCGGACACCCTGGGATCTGGGAGATTATGAGGACACGGAGCAGGTCTCCTATCTGTGAGCGTGCGCATGAATGAATTTGCGTTGGCTCTTTATTTGTCGCCGTGCGTGAGATCGTGATTTGTGACGCTCCTGCCGAGTGAGGATGAATAGAAATATCTCCCCGTGAAGTAATAACCCCGGGCTTAAACACAACACAGTGGCCGCATTTGTTTTCGTTTACTCAATTTATTTATTTTATTTGTCCCAGAGATAGGGAGCCATTGTCTGCACCGGGCTATAAAGTGGAAATCAATAACAGGCTATAATTCGCAGCCCCGAGAAAAAGATCCTGCTGAATCAATCTTCTTTGTTTCCGTCAAGACATGCCATCAAGAAGACTTGGTCCACGATAAGATATT
>CAEMYA010000179.1:325947-343105 GCA_903131615.1 Diplodus sargus | reverse complement strand
CCCAACCTACACAGCATCATCATCTCCTCCCTCCTTAGTGTGTCATAACTTTTCCCACTGGATTCCCGTACATCCACAGCCGTGTTTTTTTTTTCATCTTTTCCAGATCTTTGGCTTTCTGTGAACACACTGTACATGCCCTAGTTATGTCTGGGAAAACTGTGCCCCAGGTGTATAGAAGGTTATCACCCCACTTGGGGCATGTCCTTGTCAGGGAGCAAGTACATAGGTCAAGCGCACTTAGTCTGCTGTCTCCAGGGAACCAAGCTGGCACAGTCTGGGCTCTGGGTGTCCTTGTCTCTGCCATCAGCCCCGTCACCGTGATGGTCATCTCTCATCCTGTCTTTTCCTGGCGGCCCTAATGTGCCTTCATCATGCCATGAGCAGGGAAGGCTCTATGTTGACAGCTGCTTTTTAATAGTTGCGCTCACATGAGAGGCAAAATTGTGTTTTCTCTTCAGAACGCCCTCTTTCAAATGAAGATGACAGTGCCATGATTGCAGATTGGGTGACTCATGACAGGCCTTTGGCCTCATCAGTCCTTAACCCACTTGCTGCAAGAGGGAATCGGGCTCCTTTGTCACACATGGGGAATACATAAACCTGATGATTATCTGCAGTGGCGCCAGCCTCCAATGTGCACCGAAGAAGGCACGTATTCGTGCTGAGAGCTGTGAGAGCGGGTTATTTACAGGGTTTCCATATTTATAAGTTATTTAAGGAAGAAAAGCAGCTCTGAAAAGTTTGCATAGGGAGGACGGCAGCTGCTTCTGCTTCTGGATCAGAGTAGTTACAACTGATTCTAGATGCCATCAAAACACACAGCCAAACAGTAGGGACAATTCTCGCACAAGTCTTGTTAAGGATGCAGGATACTGTATATGTTGGCCCGATAATGAAAGTATAGCCGAGGGTAGGAACGCAGCAGAGCTGGAAGATACATGCAAAACACAAACTTTTTCAGGCTCCTGAACAGAGATTGTCTGTGCAGCATTTATAGCTAAGAAGCTATTTCTTTGTCAAGAGCTGTTGGAAACATCCTAGTAACACCATTAAAGCATCCCTGGTGAACTGAATGACAATGTGCCAAAAAGTGGCGAGACACAGTATAGTCTGTCTGAAAGCTAAGCCTCCATTCAGTGCGTTAGTGGAGCTGCAAACGCCTGCAGGATTTACGTCTGAGACCTCGGTGATCTACTGATTCATCCTCCACAGCATCCTGCCCATCGACTGCCTCCACGGTCTCGTGTTGATTCAGGATTAACACATAAATGACCATCTAAATGAGCTGTAATAGCGGAATAATCTCTGTGACCTATTAGAGTAATACAACAGTAAAACAAACACGCACACAGAAATGCTCAAACGCACACACAGATACACAGGCACAGTCACACACTACACGGCACACTTCTAATTGATTTGCCGGGGTTATTTGCTTTGTTGCACGCTTATTTCGAAGGGGAGCATGTTTAGTGAGCGTGCAATGGTGATGATGGACCGCTGAGTTCATGTCAATGTTCCTGTAATTGTGTAGTGACATGGTGTGTTTGTGTCCACGAGGTAGAAAGGAAAAAAAACAACAACAAAAACCTAAAGATTAAACTATGAGCCGTAAATGTGTCACACAGTAACGTTAACGGCTTTATTCAATAACAGCATGTTTTGCGGAGATTATGCTAAAGGCATTCAGAGTTTAAGCTCTCTATAACATGAAAGGGTGGCTTCAAAGATTAGCAAAACAGAGCAACAGTCGCAAATAATAGTGACGAATAAAGAATATAGCAGAAAGAGGGGGCCTACAAGTGAGACAAACAATGCAATTGTAAGACATAAAAGTCAACATTTGAGTGTTTTTACAGCACTGTGAGGGTACACACTCTTATTTTGGAGGTTTCCTGCCAGCTGCGAGCCACATAACATTATGAACAGAAATGATCACAGTGGTAAATCCACTTAAGTGGGAATTCGGAGGCAGAAATGAGATGTTCAATAGGGAAAAAAAGTTTTGAGCAAGACCTAGAGCAGTAAACAAAGCAGCCCTTCTTCCTTTTCTTTGTGTTTTTAAAGGCAGTTTGATTGGGTGTTTAGAGGAGGGAATGATCACGATATGACTGTAGTGTGGGCTGGATTGTCTACTATTAACCGTGAGGCTAACCAGCCATTACAAAGCAGATTATAACAAACTAAGAGGCACTCTGCTGGAGCCATTCAGCTTTGGCACGGATTATCGACTCTGTTTACGTGGTCCCGATGGTCAGGGAGGGTTGAATCAGCCACCGTGCGGACTCCAAATTGAATGCTCCTCCTCGTATTTGACAAGATTTCACACAACACACTCAAGTCGACATGCTTTCTTTTCCTGACAAATTCATGAAGTCAGTGCCTGGGCACTATTAACCACACACAGCCGGTAAGAACAAGTACAGTTTGATCTGTGATGTAAACCCGATCCTGATTGAGAGAGGAGCCGTTCGATGTTGCAAGCCGAGTCGATGCGCGGAGCAGGAAACTCAGAGCAAGGCCAATTTGTTCCTAGCTGTTTTATGATTGGCTAGGGACCCACTCCCTGAGTTTTTCATGGCCTGAGATATGATAACATGTCAGACAAAGCAACCGTGATCCCTCCTCTGGCTGACACACGGCCTATTCCGGGGGAAAAAAATGCTGCTCTACATGCCTCAGGCGCACACACCCACACACCTGCAGGGCTCATCCAGAGACAAATAGCCCTTGGGTAGATATTTCAGCTTTCACGTCATGCACAACTGTGTTTTAAAGTCTATTTATTTTTAAATGTCGTGTTTAAACTAGCTGTCTAGGGGGATGCATTTATGCAAAAATAATGGGTATACCCCAAGGACACACTTTCGGCTAATTAATAAAGACGCTAGTCGTACGCAAAGTCAGATGACTGTGTTCCTCAGGTGTTATTAATCACCAGATACAAGCCACCACTATGCAGGTGCAGAGAGAACCGTCCTCTAAATAATGACTCCATTAATTACCCGGCGACAATGCGCATCGCTGCTCTCTCCGGAATGTACCAATAATGGTTTTTACAGCAAAAGTCAGAATGCGATGTCTCACCGAGCTGCCTGTCTCGGGCTTGAATCGAGTCAAATCAGGTGTCAAAACACTGTTTTGCTTAGATGGCAAGAGATGAGAGCGAGGAAGAGAGTGGGTGCAAAGATGGAGGGGAGCAAAGTCAGACTAATGATGGAGCGTAAAACAGGCCATCTATGTTTGATGACTGTCTGTCTGGAAAGTGGGATGAAACAAAGATGAAACGGAGAGAGTTAGAAGGGTTACACAGGGAGAGCGCGGTGATAAAGTATATAATGGCATCGACCACACAGGAGCAGAGGGTTCAGGCGAACGAACATCACTCTCGCTCCTGGATTCTCCTCCAAACATTTGACTTTTGCCAGCAACTCCACAAACATGTAAACATCTGTTTTTCATTCAACTTGCATTGCTTTATCCCGTGTTTTCCGACATTTTAAAGACTTAAGAGACTTAATTGGGAAATAGTAAACAAAAGATTTATTGATAATCTTTTATAATACTGTAGTTTTTTTGCGACTCGACTTTCTGTTATGCACACCACATGGCAAAGTAAGTCTACACCCAAACATTACATTGCATTCCAAAAACAAGGGAATTAGTCTGCTGCTAAAACTGCCTCCAATATTCCAAGAAGGTTTTCAGCAACATTTTGGGACCGGACTGGAGGGATTTGTTCCCATTCAAACACAAAAGCAGTAATGAGGTCGGCCACTGATGCTGTGGCCGATGAGACCGGGCTGCAGTTCATTCTAAAGGCATCGGTGTCTCTCTTCAGAAGTGCTTGTCAGATGGTCCCTCACCATCTAAAATCCCCTCCCGAACCAGCTTTCTAAAGTTGGAATCAGGGTGGGCTGGATTGCAACAATCGCTGACTGATGATTTGACATTCGATTTGGAGATGAACAATCAAGTTTTTCACCAGTTCTGATCCAATTCTGGTACCTAAATGTGGATATTTGCAAGCATGAATATACATTAGACTCATATGAATTACAAAGCAAATAGTAAATAGATTTTTGTACATGACTTCAGAAGATAATTTCAAAGAGTTCAGTAAATAACATTGACAAGCAATCAATCAGACTATGGAATCTGGATCGGTATGTGAATTGGTGACATCAGTCCGATACCTGAAGTGAATCATGTCTGAATTGGCATCCAATACGGATATTGGATTGGATCAAATTGATCCCAACTCTAATTCATACCCACTTGATGCAACAATTGTGGGTGTGTGGAGGGCAGAAAGTAGGCAGGGTTTGGCTGCGACTGCCTTCGTAGCAAGACTCTCCCTACGTTTCTGCCCTTCCCTCATTATAATGAGTGTTGCGTTTCTCACTCTCAGTCAGGTTTCCATTCAAATGTTGCTCAGATGATAACCACACTTCCAGAAAATCATCGTTAGAAAATGCAAACTAATGCATGTTTCCATTCACTCACGTTGTATTAGGAGACACTGCGCTGCTGAATATTTGTCTTTATTTCATGGCTGAGGACCAGTCAGATCTGAGACAGTGGAAAACTGGAGAGAAAACACGGAATAAAACATTAACAGTTTAGTCTGCTACTATTTTCGGTCCGCTTAGCTGAGCAGAGACTATAGTGGATGTTTAAGTCAGATGTAATGGTTCTCTTGGCAAGTTTGTTTCCATTGCACTTCAAAATTTGCTTAATAACAAGAGGGTGGTAACACGCCATGATGGCAGGTCTTTTGTTTTTTTTAACTCTGCCCCTCTGGCGCAACTAGATCTTTATGAGAAGAGCCTTGTCTTATAGGTGTTTAATGGGGTTGACTTTGGCCAATCTTAGAATAATCAAGTTCACCCAAACCAAACAACGAAACCATTTCTTTGAACAGAAACGCACTTAATGCTACAGCATAGCATTAACATTGCCTTGAATTGGAGCTAAGGGTTCGAGACCAAACCACAAAGCAAACACAAGTACACAATTCTATCCATAAAGTACATACTGAAGTAAAAATAGTCTGTTTTAGAGTTCAAGCAGGCAAACAAGATACCGGCTGTGCGAAAGCTCTCGCCTGCTAATGTTAATTTGATGTGAAGTTTAATTCTGTGCTGATGCCTCTCTCCGTGTTGGATCCACCATCTGCACACCGAGGTCTGTAATCGTCCTCGGCAACTATAACACAGCTTGTGCAGCAGCGCACTTCGCCTGGTGTGAAGGTGTGCTATCTGCCGTCTTCACAGTCATTAGTGCCTCGGTGCAGGCGCTAATGGAGTGGCTTGCTTGCTGCGTCTCTGCAGGCCGGGTAAAAGCTTTTTCCAACTTTTTTTTTTAATTTCATCTATTTTTTTTTTATCTTACGCCTCTCTGTCTCTCTCTTTTCCTCACACTGTACTCGGCTCACCACCTTCTCTCTCATCCTCTCAGCAATACGACTCTCAGTCTCCTTCGATTCTGTGTTTTGTTTTTTTTTCTCCTCCGTACGTCAGTGTATGGCCGGATCGATCGGCGAGGGTGTGTAAGATGCAGTGCAAGCTCTCCGCTGTCTCCTCGCACTCGCACAGAGATGAATGTTAATCAATGCGATGTGCGGTGGAGGAAATGCATCAAAACCTAACGTGTCATCCTCATTCGTGTTGTGTGTCATCCTTTTTCAGTACGAATCCCCACGCGCACATTCAGATATATAGTTGCTGTGAGATATTTCGTCTTTGGATGTACTGCAGGACAGGAGCAACAGTTCAGTGCCACGCCTACGCCCGGGTGAATGGTTGGTGGCTTTTGAATGAATTATATGCTTTCGTCACACGCCAGAGGTCGTTTACTTGTCATCCCCGCTCAGGCAGTGTAGGACGCGTCATGTTTTTTAATAAAAAATATGTTTTTGTGCACAAGCGGGACGGTTTCCTCACACAAACCTCACTGGTGATGCATTCAAGGACACTTCAGCGTACAAGGTTACAGTTATTTTGATAACTGAGTCATCATGAAGTCCAATGATCAAGCGAGAATGCAACAGATTTCCTGTTTCCAGCCTGTTATCTGTCACAATTTTCAGCTTTTCTCCGCTTTATGTTATGATATATTCAGTGTCTTTGGGCTTTGGATTGTTGGGCAAAATGTGACTTGCTCACAGCATTTTATAAATTAAACAGTTAATCACTTATTTATTGACTTGTGAAATAAGTCATGACTGCAATTAGTTGAAACAAATAGCCTTTTCTGCCACCTGTCCGCGTTCTTTTGAGGATACTAAGCACATCTAACCCTTTTATCTTGTAGAGGTGGAAAATCTTCTCCCACATTTGGACAGCTTGTCTAACGAACACACTGACTCTTGTTAGCGGGTCAGGATCGCTTGTTCTGGCAGTTTTCAGACATTTTATCTGTCCTCGTTGTGACATTCTGTGACAGCGGTATTTACTTGCAGCTTTGCGGATGATTTGGACGAGTCTGTTCCTGTACTAAAGATTTCTTAAGACGATTTTAGGCTACAGTCAGTAGCGAAACATCTTTAAGGCATGCTGAAGGATGCACCGCTTAATGGTCCATAACATCTGTATTCATCTGTTATTGGCCTATGGGCAGATAAAGTGACACCCACCTATAGTAATGGCCAATGTTTTTCATGTGCTGCATCAGTTTTGCGCATGAACTGCTGGCTTGTGACATCCCTGCCATCAGCTTGTAAGGCATAGTATGGAAAAATTCTTTTCATTGGGTAGTTGCAGAGTGCTTGAAGGTTATTTGAAGCCTCCTTTTCATTTGAAAGAAGGTTTTTCATAATCGAGTTTGTGCTCTTCCAAAGAAAATGTAATAAATGTCAGTTTTTGACACGGGGGTATAACAGTGCATCAGTCCTTTCTTCATTAAAGCCGTTTTTGCTGTCTGTGTTCTCCGATTGTTGTCTCTCAGTCGTTCAACGCAATACACAGATTTGATTGGCTGAGTGGCGTCATGTAAGATGACTTATGCAATCGGGCTAAAGAACACTCAGACAAAATGTGAAAACTCTCTATGATTTATCAGTTATAGGCACTGGGCCGGACAAGTTTGCTGACAAGGGGGATGGCGTCCCTCTCAAATCGCCTATTGCTAGTAACAAACTCTGCTTATCCAGCTCCTTTTCGTAAGACAGTTGATATTTAAGTCTCATTAGCAACTCGTCGAACACTGACACTCTGGGTTGGTGACTGTCTTCACCAACAACCCAAAGCGTCAACTATTTTACAAACAGGAGCTTTAAGGATTTAAACAATACAGCACTCTCCATTGGTGCTGGTGCCACATTGGAACTCTCTCCATACAAAAATAGTATTTTTTATTTATTTATTGTTGTTGATGAGTACATTTTAATTCCTCAAATATAAACAAATAAATAATCTCATGTATGGGCCAATAGGGTAATAAATAAGTTTTCGATATGGTCCTCGCTTGCCGCTTCTTTACCATGCGGCAATAATGTACTGTAACACAAAATGAAGACGACTAAATGGTCGCTGTGATAGACTGTTATTCTCAACCAGGGTTAAATTCTGCAAGTTGATTTTATAGGGTATTAAAACAACCAATGGCTGCCTATATGCTACCAATCTGAAAACTTTACAGTATGCCTTGCGGGTAGGATTTGCAATTTGTATTGCGTTGCCTGAAACATGCAAAACCACTATATGGTCCTTTAAATCTGAGGGAAAGACAACTTAATGATCTAGTTTAATCATCGCTGTGCTTTTTTTCTTCTTCGTCTCTCTTCCTCGCCATCACCATCTATGTCTGGCTCATTTTTGCGTCTTCCTACCCTGTTTCTTCCTCTTTTCTTCTTCTCTGGGGTTTGATCCATTATAGATCAGTGATAAAGTCCCGATTCCCCAGTTTCAATACAAGTCCAAGTCTCACCTGCTCTTCTCCGTCTAAGTATCAGTCTGAGGAAGATCAGTCTCTGTGAGCCCATCAAACAGGCCCCCGGGGTATCTTTCCACTGCTCACCGAGCAGCTCCACCAAAGACACTAGAAGCTCGGAGACATTTTAGTCTGCCGTCTCCGTCACATTTAGCAGCTCTAATTTGTCTGAATTCGTCTTCCCTCACTGACAGAGATAATGTTTTTTATCCCAGTGTGAATTTACTGAAGAGGGCCCATTTTTGATGCAATTCCTTAATCAAAGTGAAGGTGACAACATGAATGTCATTGCACAGCGGGAAACAAAAGAAGCTCTGACTGCTGCAGTATGGCTTGGGTCATTAATGGATGCTAATATAATCTCAAAAGTAGAGGAGACAAAGTGAAACCGCAGAGAGATGAGTTGGAGGCACGTTTGATGCAGACACCTTTCAGCTTCATTACCCGCCGCTATTACAACTCGTGCCCGTGCGGATCAGTGCTCATGTCTCCGGGCCATCATTAGTATCACACGGTACAGGTTTTACAAAGGTATTAAGAGATTACCGTGGCAGAATAGATCACATTTTACAAGTCCTTGCTGAAAATGGATAGTTTTTTTCACTTCCATTTATCCTTTCAGTCTTCCTTCTTATCATTGTCATTAGAATGAAATCCTGGGTGACAAGAAGCCGCGAGGGCCTGAACACCCATTAGCAATTTATAATCTCGGATATTCTTTCTTTCTTTTTTTCTTTCTTTTTTTCTTTCTTGCTTTCTGTCTTTCTTGCTTTCTTTCTCTCTTCTTGGTTCTTACTTTCTGTCTGTTTTTCTTGCAGTGTGCACACAACACCATTAGTGTTTAAAATAAAGGGGCATTTGCGGAAATATAGTGATTCATGATTTGAGAGGGGGGCTTGGACCAAAGTAAAAAATACTCAGTCCAAAGCTCGTCATGATTTGAACATAAGTCATGAAATATGTGAGTATTGCAGGGATATAGTGATAAAGGGGTATAAAGTGTGGGGTGAGCTTGGACCAAGTTGAACTGTGACTAAACCTAGCTTTCATGAACTTCTCATCGATTTTGCACTCGCAAATGGAGCGCTACCTGTTTTTGACCCAGATCCGATGAGCGAAAATGCAGCGAGCATTATCCCGCTCAGCGGTAGTGTTTGCTATAGGAAATGGTTTTAATGAGGGCTCTTAGGGAATCACAGGTGTAAAACAGGCCGCTTAAGAGACAGACAGATAATGACGTGCACTGCCAGATTCACATTACATATAATGTGAGACACAGTGAGACCTAATGGAGCGCTCCAGAGTCAAATGTAATGCTGCATGGAGGACAGGAACATGACATCAACCAAACACAGCAGTGAGGCTAATGCAGCATCACATCATCACATCAGAGACACATCAGGAGGACAGGATGAGTCATGACACAGCTGAGGGTCATCAGACTAGAAGGGGACAAACTAACGCGACGCTAACATCTTTACTGAATTATTAACATTACATTTATACAGAATATATAAATGATGATGCAGCCACTCATATTGTTTGCACGAAGACAAAACTACGCACATCCACACAAAATGTCTTTGGGTTTGGTGTACTGGATACTGGACTGCAATTTTCTTGGTAAGAAACCTTTTTTTTTCCACACACTGTTGTAGCCCGAGGGTTGGACCGTACATCTGTGGCGACATGCCAGCGTGCAGCAGAACGGTGTCATCACCGCCCTGCTGCCCTCTTGATGTAAGTCGGCACTGGGTGGCAATGTGCAAAACGCTACAGAAAAACAAATCAATCAGCACCTGCTTGGATTATTTCTCCCCCATATCCCCCCCCCCTGTTTTGTTCCTTCTCTCTGCTCTCCCTTCCACCGTGGGGCTCTCTGCTGATGTTTGAAACGTCATGTGTTCTCTGTGTCAGAGCCAGGGTCTGGATGCCAAGCAGCAACGGCTGGCCTGTGTTTTTAACAACCGCCTTCCACAGCAGCTAATTGAGCCATGGGCAAACCTGCAAACCAAAATAACATCAAGATCAGGTCGGACAGGGAGCAAAGAGCAAGCTGACTTATTCTCTGATACATTGATTTTCAGTGTGTGGTCCTGGGCAGCCATTTCCCTTTGTTTCTTATTTTTAAAGCTCAGTGTTGAATTATTAATACTTTTCAAACTTTTATTCTATATGCTGACATGCCATCCTATATACTGGGCTGCTCATGCCATATTAATCAAGTGAGAGTTTCCTAGGTGAACACCTGACATCTCTCTCTGGGCACTAGAAAACAGAGCTGTGACCTGTCATGGTGTCCCATGTGGACTCTTGTCAGTTTGAGAGTCCAAGTGTCCCCTGTGCTGCTTCCCTCTGGGATTACCTTTACTTCAACGGACACGCTAAAGCTTCCAGAGAACTGTCAGAGTCCAGAAGTGTGGACTATCATCTTCAACCCTTGCATTGAAATACACAGTCCTTACATGTCTTCCATATAGAGTTTAACTTCCAAAGAAAGTTATTTAAACATAAAATATATCAGTTATGTTTTTTTTAGCAAATTGTCAGCATTTAAGGAACTCATAAACTCTCCTCAGAATGAGCATTTCTTCCTTCTACTGCTTTTGTTGTTCACATGGTGCCTCTGTTTAACATACAAACACAGCTCTCCTCCTGTTGACAACAGCTTCACTGTTAGCTAAAATTACTTAAAAAAATATTTGGGAGAAAATTAGTCCCATTTGGTATTATTTTGAGCTAAATGTTGTGAATTCAGATAAAGCTGCTGGAGCATTTAATTTTGGCAGGGAACAAGTAGCTGAGAATGTGCTGGAAATATTTGAAAAACATGATTTTATTTGAATGTTATTTTAAAAAATAACTATTGCAAACCAACCCTATCATTACACAATCATGCTGTTATTTGGGTATTCTGCAAAACCACTAATTAAACATTCTATGCAAACATATTCATCCATTTACTCCATTTAATCTTGGAATGGTTAGTCAAGTATTTACGGTCAGGAAAGATCGAGGTCTTAGCACATCAGCTTTTGCTAAAATATGGTAAAAGGTAGGCAGTTAAACATGTGGTTTATGTAAGGAAGGATTACCTGCTCTGTGCGGCTGTTATGGTCACTGTGAACAAAAAACAGTTTGATACATGGCACCAATGGTAGTTGCAAGTTGGAAGTGGTATGTCGAAGCAGAATGGTGATTCATCCGACAGTTGTTGATACATTTACTCCAGCTGGTGGTGCTACAAGAAAAGTCACAAATAGGATCACTTAAGTCTTTAGGACTTTGGATATGGATATCACATTTCATGTCAGTCAATCCAGTTGTGGTTGTGCTCAGTCTGATAAAAGTGGTACGCCAACTTTCCATAATGGTACGCAAATGTGGTCTCTTCACATATAAGCACATCACGGCCATCGACCACCCCAACCTTCACACTCTTGCTGTCCGACCTCACTACATATACACCACGGTATTGGAATTACGCAATATTTACATGTATCTGATGATACTGGGCTATGCAAACATACAAACATCAGTTATAAAGCAGTAAAAGCAGTAGCTACAGAATAGTGCACAGCCTAAATTTCAACCAAGTTGGGGTTCAGTAACTTGTTCTAATTGACCCCATTCCTTTGTATGCCAGGACCCACTTTACTTTACCTTGGATTGACAAGTACTTGTTGCCTTCACCCTAGTCAAACACTATTGGCTTTGGGTTAAGATTAGTTATTCTCACCCCTAATGCTGAAACCTAACCAACAAAGTCAACCAATCAGAGGCAGAGTTGAGGGATGGTTTAGCAAGGAAGGGACTGGGATCCATAGTATTGCTTCAATGACTGTTCCCAGTAGGCTGAGCCAGAACAGATGAGGGGATTGTTAGCTTTGCTCTTCTGACTGAGAATAATACACTTAGAGCAAAGAGGACATAAAGCAATGCAGGGATTTGTCTTTACTTCATGTCCTAACCACATACACACATACATCCAAATCCAGCATTGTGAAGTCTTGACACTGCTGTACTGTAACAGTCAAAGCGAAACATAAATGAACCACAGAGATCATGATGAGCCTCTCAATGTCAGGAGAGAGGGCAGAAGCAACTGATGCGTGCCTCTTAAATAGATACATGGTGTCCATCAACACTCGCGTCACTCTCTGATGCTCGCAGCTGATTAAGATGGCTTCATTAATTATAACTGCCACGCTCTCGCTAAACTTGATGGTAGGGCAAAGTCTGAGGACGGCTGCAGGAGAATTACTGCTAAGAGCAAGAAGTCTGCCCAGTAGGGGATCAGCACTATGCTCATTTTAAGAGTCCAAAAGCTGATAGAGATAAGAAATAAACCCATTAAAGTCAGAGAAGGGAGTGAAAATTCTCTAAAGGGCCAACCAGAGCAGCACAGGAGCAGACTGTTCAACAGAGTGCCTTTGGGGATCTGTAATATATGAAGCCCAGGGGAAGAGGTAGACCGAAAAAATATTTTTTTAAACAGTTTTCTTTGCTTAATGGAAAACATGAAAAAAAAAGAATAAGTAATATTGCAAGTATTGAGGCGACAGCGAGGAGAAGGAAGAGGCTGAGGCAAAAGAAGAAAGTCTTCGGAGAGCAGAAGTAGATAAAGTGGTTGTTAGAATGACTAATTTCCCTCATGAAATCGGTCCTGTAAGACCTCCTGGAATAGAGACTTTATTGCACGGTGGGTTATCATTACACACTCACTATAGATAGCCCTGGAATCCCTTATAGACCTTGCTAGCCTACTTTCAGCTCATCACAAAGTGCAGTTGGAGATTTAAGCGGATTCTGGCCTTTCCCCGATGGTTTAACCTCCGACCTACTTGTTTATACCTGCGAAGGACATGTCTGATGTTCCCATTGGATTACTGTTCTATAAGTCTTGTGATCTGAATGGGACCTTGAAATCTGGCATTGTTTTGTGGCCCCAAGCTGATGTAAACCTGCATTGTATATTAGCTCAGGGATGCTTAAGGATGAAAAATGACATTGTTTGTGGATTTATCCTCTTGTTTTCGCTGCTAATCCTGACCACGTTCCCTATCCTGCCAATGCCCTGTCCTTGGATCCGTAGTGTTTGTGTGCTTAAGTCGATGTGTTTTCATCTGTACTGCATTCCAGCAGGGAGAGAATCTTCGTGTTCCCCCAGCGGGGCGGGAGTTGTTTCGTCTGCAACCCCAGTTAGTTTCTGCTCTACCCACAGCTTTACGATCAATTCCTCCATGCAGCGGGACTCCCCGGCCTCTCGTTCAACCCCGACATCATCCCAAAAGACTGACAGAAGAGAGCGATGAGAGGGAAGGGGTGGGGCGGTGGGCACAAAATTAGGCAGAGGCAGTGAAACAAAGAGAGATACATGTAAACAAAGAGAGTGAGGAGGAGCATTAGGGATGGAAGTCGGAGAAAAATAACAAGAACAAATTGATGCAATGGAATGTAAATGGCAAACCCCGGTGAAGAATCATTAACTGATTGGATGAAAAGGATGAATTCAAAGTTTGACTGATAAATGTTGCAGTGTTTTGATGAATACAAAGACATTTTGATCAGAGGTTATGGTTGAAAAACAAAAGAGGTTTCACCATCTGTCAGCGCTTTCTGTCACGCTGTATTAATCTAATCAGCGTTCAAGGTGCTGATCAAAGACGAGGTGACAAAACTGAATGTTGCGTGACTTGATTAGAGTTTTATTGAAAGCGACTTTCACTTCTGATTCGTGCTCATCACCTCAACTTCTCAGATTGCGTGGAGGGTTTTATTATTCCGTAGGAGGAGTTTAGTGATGGAGTCGTGGTGGCTGTGTCGGTCGGACACAAGACTTCCACCCAGCTTAAAAGCCAAACCCTAAGATGCTACAAATTATATCCAGCTATGATAATAACCCAAGAAGTTTGCCCCGAAGTGCAGACAGTCGTCGCAATCAATATTATACACTGTCTCAACTCGTGTCATTGGTGTAATCTGGCAGGTTTTTTGAACTTTGCAGGCCGGCACTTTGCAAGAAATTGCAAATTTTAACTTGTCTTGTTGAGAATAATTGGGCTGCGTGGGGCTCGAGTTAGGCTTGGATGTAAAAACAAAGATCACCCGTTGAGTTTGGGTCAGGCTAGGCTATTCTTCTCAGACTCGGTCGGATTCAAAAAAAGAAACGTGTGCCCCAGGCTGCTATCTAGTTCGTGTCCAGAATTGGTATTGAGCTTCAATTATCTGAGTCTGTAGCTGCAGTTTTGTAAGGCTTAGGCAACACAATTACCACAGCCCCAGTGCAAATAGCATCTACCTTATTATTCCTAATGAGGAACTGGGTTGTTACAGTTGCCAAGTACCATCAATCAAAAAACCCCTGCTGGATAAGGACCCTTAAGGAGATGGATAAAAAACACAAAATACATTAATAGTTTATCACGAACAGCATACATATGAAACAATAAACTGAACTAAACTGAAGCACATCAATTGTCAAGATGTGGTCCTTTTTAAAAAAAAAATGAATAAAGCTAAAGATGCCTCAGGTTCCGGACGGTCTGTCAAACAAATAATTTGAAAACCTTTGGCTCTTTGTAAGGGCGATTTTCACCACTTTCTGACATTGTATTAGATTAGACATTTTAAAAAAACATTAGTTGCAGCTCGAAACTAATCATATTTGTTTACCTCGTTTGGTGAATGTGGTTTCCATCTATCACGAGAGGAGTAAGCGGCAGAAAAGAGGCAAACAGAAAAGGCAATCGTTGTTTTGGCTCCGTGCTTGTTCTAATCACCTCCAAACTCTGAAGAGAACACATGCCAAACCCTCCTATCAGCAGCATCTCTCTCCCTCCACACACACACACACACACACACACACACACACACACACACACACACACACACACACACACAAACACAAACACCTGCCCTCTGACTCAAACCCGTTCTCCCCATCCGTCCTTCCATACCTTAATGAGGAAGCTCATTATGGACAAACAAGCCGCTGCTCCTCTGAATAAGCAACGAGGACAGCGCTGCTGTTCGGCTGAGCGTGGAGCAGCCGGCTGAATATTTTATTGATTCTGCAAGTCCAGCTGTTGATCCGTCTTGTGTACTCGTGTCATTAATATAGTGTGTGTAGAACGAAGCCCCGTATCCTAAGAGTTCATCAGGCTGCAGTAATTGTTAAGTGGCTGCTCTAGCGTGCCGGTTGTCGCTTGAGGGTCAAGACCGTTTAGTTTCCATTTGTAGTAAGTTTATGATCTCTGTCAATATTGCTTTGTCGCGGTTATGTCACGTTCTCTCAAATGTTGCACTGCAGACTAGGCTGATCTGTTTGTGTCAGGACTAAGAGTAAGCTTGTATTGCATAGCCGATACCCATCGAGATGATTTAGAATTTAAAATTTCGATAAGCAATAATATTTATGTGTACATCATTACCTCCTTGCTAAGGAGCTATGTTTTTGCTTGGGTGGTTGGTTTGTTGCCATACTTCTAGAGGAATTGGCTCCTTTCCATTGCCTTACATTACAGTTAAAAAAAAACACTCTGATATATGTTTTGATATAGTATGTTTTTGCCGGCATTCAGGAGCCTGTTTTCCCTGTTTCCTGATTGACCAAGCTATTAATGGAGAAACTAAATGCCAGATTAATCGGTTATTACTTAGCTGCAACCTAAATGTTTTTGTTTCTTGTCTTTAGAAGGATTGTTCAGAATGAGCGAGTACTATAAATTACTTGATTGTGTTAGTTGGACAAACTTTTTTTTCTTCTTCTAACCTTTTGGGCCTGACATGAAAAAATGGCACATCCTGTGGATTCACTAATGTGTTTCAGTAGCAGCCTGTCAGCCTCCACCTACAGTAGCGAGGCGGGTGAAGGAGTTGTTTCCAGAGGGTTCAGTGATGCTGCAGAGGTCAGTGCCCACATGTACCTTTTTTCCCCTCCCAACCCTCCTTTAGTCACATGGCAGTCAGCCCTTCCCTTGGTCGTCACTTCTCAGGAGAGTCGAGTGCATAACTTGACATTTTGCTGATCCCCTGTGACATTTTACGTACAGTGTGACACACGATATGGTTACATGGTTTCTGCCCCTGTGGGAGTTGCATGAATATGGATGCAAGATGTAGGCCATACAGAACACATGCTGCACACACAATGATGATGATGTTAAGGTAGCTGTTTTTATATATCCATCCGTAAGCTGTGATTCCGTTCTTGCCAGTCAAAGATCTTATTGAATACATGTTGCCTCATGAAGAGCTCCACTGACATCACCATAGGTTTTCTGCTGTGATGATTTCAAAGTGAATGCTAAATTATGTGCCTTTTATGGGGAAACTTTTATCAACCTTTCCCCCGAGCGAAAAGATTTTCCAAAACATACAGTTGGATAACCTCAGGGTGCAAAAAGCAATTTGAGCTGCCAGAATTGCAGACAGATATTTATTCTGGTACCTCCAGTTCCCAGTTTAAAATAAAGTGAGTCTCATTCATGTTATTTCATAAAAACTGTCTGCTTAAACCTTGACTTAATGCAGTGCAAAGTATAAATGATTCCTGTTTTCCTTTGGGGACAATGAGCATAAACATGCGAACGAACATTGAAAATAATCACCGAAGCCTGTGTGCATATTTCTGCAGTCACGTTCTCAGGCTGAGGCGTGCTGCGGCCGAGGTCCAGCTAACTAATGAAGTTTCCCCCCCTATAATATAATTAATTAGGGCACTTATCTGACCAGACAAAACCCGGCTCGATGGATTATATTTGGATGCAACATCTTGGCCCTGGATGGCCGCCTGGGAAATGGATCATGATTATCTCGCAGTTAGAAACAACATAGACGCGCACGGGTCCTTCACCTCATATCAGATCAATTAGTGGGGAGGCTCTTTCCTCTGCAATACTCAATATCATAATGGCCGCACCATCCAGTCTGCAAAAAAACAAGACTTTGCTCTCATAAAGGAGCCATACAGCATATATGCAGTTTTGATTTTATGTGTATTCGGGCAAAACAGAATTGTCTTCCTTTTTTAGAGGCTAAATATCAGGTCAGAGAATCAATCCTGTGTGTGAATCCAACAGTGATGGACCTGTAAAAGATATTCCACTGACTTATTTGATTTTACACAAAATCAATAGGAGGACATGAGCGGACATGTGCAGATATGGATGTGCTCTAGAAAGCGCAAATTGATGTGAAGACCATCTGCGCAAGTAAAAAA
>CAEMYA010000179.1:312114-325913 GCA_903131615.1 Diplodus sargus | reverse complement strand
GTTTCACCTTGAGCAAAATAAATTAGGAAGACTTACAGAACTCACAGAAGTGTCGTTTCATTGTGAGTTCTGAGATCAATGTAAATCTTAGCTGACTCCTACACAGTTATAACATTACTTGTTTGTGCACTCCGAAAAGCAATTTGTATGATACGTTTCACATGTAAACTTTATAAGTACCAGTAAGCAAAGAAAAGGTGGTCGAGGCTGGGATAGATGTGTTGGTCACTCCCAGGATATTAACATGGCAGACTGACCTTCAGTTCCTGTGCTGTGCCAATCTTTTTGCCAGTTTCTTTCTCTTTCCAGCCCTTCTTATTATCCTGCGATTGTCAGATGAAATGGAAATACAGCATACTGTGTGTTGAACCTTTTACATTGCACTCTCTTGCATTCTAGGCAGTCTTAACATGTTGTGGCCAAGAGCACATCTCTGTGGGTTCATGGTCTTAGTGCAACGTTACAGTGACTTGCAAAGGTGCAGTAACACTATTTGAAAACACAATCTGTTGAAAATCATCAGCAGAATGTGAAGAAATTATAGTTTTGACATTGTGTCGTCAGTGTATCGTGTTGCTGAGTGCTCCAAACCTCCCGTGCAAGCTGTGTAAACTCCAACAATCGCCCAACAACAACACTCCCCTGGAGCTCCCAGCCTGGGCTGCTAGCTGCATGTCTAATCCCGCTAACTAGGCTAATGGCAGCAGTTATTTGTTCTGCTGATATGCTGCCTGGTATTTGTTTTGAGTATGGATTCAACAGGACGCATGCTCTTTAAAGCAGCCGTGGTCCATCAGTATTGTCGTCACATCCCGCTGCTCTCACATCCCCTGACAGTTGGTTGAAACCATGTTGCATCGTCTCTCTAACACCCAGCGAGATCTGACATGACAGCTTACGAGGTGCGATATTCAGAGGTTTAATACTTCCAACAGTACATTGCTTAGCAACCAACAGCAGCTTCTCATGGTGTAAAGCAGCTCTGTCTGTAAAAAAAAAAAAATGCTACACAGTCCTTTTTCTCCCTCGGGGGAAGAGGCACCGGCATCTTTATCTCCCACTGGCCGACAGTCTCCATATTCCCTCACTAAATTACTTCCTCTGCCTCTGTGATGGAGAAGTAAAAGAAAACGATAAGTCTAAAGGCGTGAATACGGAATTTACTGTATTTGCTGCATAAATGGCAGTTTCTTATGGGATCTCTTTCAAGCCTTCTGACAGACCGGGGAAATGACTCTTTGGAGTCCTGCGAGAGTCGATAGGAGGAGATGGATCTGCAGAGGAGAGGAATAAAACAGAGCGCGGCATATACCCACTGTTTTCATCATCCGCTGTTTTGTTGTGCAGCTCGGCTTCAACCTCTGCGTTTCGGTTCAATAACTATATTAAGCGGTGTTTGCTGACGAGGGGGTTAAAAGAACAGTAAACAAGGTATTCCCAACAGCACATCATTCAACCGTAGACTGGAGGAGCAGAGGGAAAAACATGTGAATCACCCAGACAGAAAGTATAGTTTATTAGAAGATGTATAGTGCAAGAGTATGTACAGTTTCTCTTGTAGATATATTTCTTGAAATGTGTATTTTTAAAACTTTACCTCTCTGTACACCCCCAGCATAACACAATGCAATTCAAACGTTAACATAAACACGCAGTCGTACCAACACCCATCTAAGACAGTTTCAAGGAGGGACATTATGTGGAACTGTTGTCGCCCGCCGCAACAGTTTAAGCTTGGTGTGCCTAATTATCAGGTAACTAAGTGTATATTATGTAATCATAGTCATAATTTTAATAATTAGAGTATGTATATTTTCCAATTTGCATTTAAAGCAACACTATGTAGATACTGGAATTCCGTGCGATTTGGCGCCCCCTGTACTTTCTGAGTGCAACACCACTGTCATCAATACAAATCCCAGGTCTGTAACCATTTGTCAGATGTAATGTAGGTGCCAACTACCAACCATACTCACCATCGTGCGATCCTACTCTCTCACCGAAGTAACATAGTGCAGAAACAATCGATAAGTGGGCAGAGTGGCTGAGACAGAGACCCTGTTTACAAGACACTGTACCATCAGTATGATATTGAGTCGGTTAATTTAAGGTAAAAAAGTTAGATAATAATTCTTTAAAATCACACTTGTCAGAATGCATTGTATTGGAGAGTCTTTCCATAGTTTTTTTGGTTTCAATGTTTAGCATTATTTGTTAGTGTTGTAGTGTTCAACTTAAGTCTTCTTTATTTCAAAGTCCTACCTGAGATGTCTGGGGTCAGATAAGAGAATTTTCAGAGGTCTTATATATTAGTGTTTAGGTTGGCTGTATCAACAAGAGGAGCACTTTAGGTTTGAACAGATGCTCTGAGGGATATAGAGTGATGTAAGCCCCTACTGTGACGGATGCATGAGAATAAAGTTTGAAAATTGTGGGTAGTAAGTCATCAGTCCTTCTTCGACAACAGTTTTCCTCCATAGCTTTGAATTTGCATATTCCGTGTTGTTTGGTTACTTTCACTCATCACACTCGCGCGCACGTACTCACGCTCAGATATAATTTCTCTCCAGCTTCGACACAAACACCGCAGCGCCTGTAAAACAATGCAGTTTGAGAAAGTTAACAACAACAATCCTGTTGCCATATTTCTCTGTTATATTCTGTCTCATGCTCATTTTCACCCCGCTGCTTAGCGATTTAGGATTTATGGCTTGTTGCATCCTTGGGTTATTGCAGCTCAATTTAAGTCATCCAACCGTATGCAATGAAAAACACTATTTTCCTTCTGTGCGTGCCCGGGAGCACGCCTGAGAGGTATCCGTGTGTGACTAAGCACATCACGGGCCCATTTCTATGCATTTGGGTCGGGGTTTTTTTTTTGGGTTTACACGTAACGAACCGAGCTAATCAACTTGACGTCAAGACAGCGAAAATCATGGGCCAACTTCCGGTTGAAAAACCCGTTCCAGATGCATCCGATTAAGTGTAATAATTTATGTGACTCTGTCAGCGTAAACAAACCAGCGGAGTGAGTGAAATATGAGCAGGATGCCTCAGTGTGTGGCATTTTGTCAAACTGTGTTGTTTTATGCGAGGATTTTTGGCTTCTGCAGAGCATTTCATCAGAAGCAGAGCTGAATCAAAGCTTTTGTGGGGGTATTTAGTACAGCGAGCAGGCAGATTTATGCAGTTTTTTTTGTGTATCTTGAGGGTTTTCTCCTTCATGATTCATTAGATGTTCTTGTGGCTCACAGAACTGGGATGACTTTGCTGTAAAACATTTTAATAATTCTGTACCCCCTAATTCAGTGCATCATATGTCTCAGCTAGCTTGTGGTAGTGGCTGACAAACAGAAATATGAAGGGAAAACATCATGTCTCCCACAGATTTCTAATGTGTTCTTAGTGGTCACTTTCCCTTTGGCTTCCTTTATTTTCCTCAAAAGAGGATGCAAACTCTTTGCTTCCTACTTTTGCGCCATGTAAACAGACCCAGGAGTGTCTTGTTGCTACAAAGATGACAGCAGGTATCACATGAAGTCACGCTTTAGCTGCTAAGCTATTTTAACACTCAGTCTGACCTCCAGAGGTGGCTGTGATGAGGAACAGCTGCCTCGTCGCGATCTCTCGGTTCTGCTGCAGACTGTCCGAGCTGGTTACTGCTGGTCGCCACCTTTCTGCAGATGCGCGCACACACAGAGGTGTGAGGCGAAGCATGCTGTGGGCTACTGCCCCCACCCGCTCACGTAAATACCAGCCAATGTGGCCTGACAGGCTCCACCTCGGCCTCGAGGGCACCTGAGTAGATTCATCACGAAGATGGAGTTTAAAAAATCCTCAACATCAGTTACTTCTCGTTGACCTGTCTTTGCCCCTCACCTCGTGTTGTTTGGGCCCGTGAATGTGTGATTTCGCTGACTGAATTTCTTGGAAGCAAGTCAGATAGGAGAGGCTGTCAGGCCAGCTATGATCACATCAGAACGTCCCTGACTCATTACTTTCAAAGTCACTTTCAACAAAACAGCTTGCAAAACGGAGGAGGTGGAGGGTCCAGCAGCAGAGGACAGCATTCTGAAAAGGAATAGGAGATGACGCTTGTGTTGGATCAATTTATGTTCCTGCCAAAAACACACCCATGTCCAATTCAAAGTCTAAATACAACCCCTTTGTTCTGCGCACCTCACTTTGCATCCAGATTATATACCGTGTAACTAGCAAACACAGAGTTGAACACACCAGTGCCTTGAACTTTAGACCAAGCTCCATATGCCATAAAAATACATTAAAGAGCCTCTTGATAAGGGTCAGCGCTCGGAGATACCAGCTCCATTCTTTCGCTGAGCTCCACTGAAATGAGCGTGTCCTTCACCCCCCTCACCACCCAACCAATGTCACCTCGCTCCCACTGCTAATGCATGACCTACTAGAGGTGCTAACGTGTGTGCTTATCTATAGAGGCGAGGCATCATGGGAACATGCTGCTTCCCTCCTTGCTTCATTTGAGCGGTTAAATCCCGCGGCGGCTCTGATATAAACCTCCCTCTAACCTCACAGATGGCTCAGTGCTTATATACTAGTACAACACGACTCTCCGGCACTTGAGGGAATTGCCGCGTCGCCATACTTCCGTGACACCGGATATACCAACGAACTTATACCAACAATAGTAATCTCCCTCCAATTTTCCTTCAATTAATCTCAATTACCTCCCGCAGAGAGCCACTTCAGGTTTCGTTCGCGAGACGTGTGTGTGTGTGTGTGTGTGTTTCTATGGAGCGACTCAGCATGTGAGAGTCAATCTGAGATGATGTTTGATAATGCTCTGATTAATATTGCATGGTTCATCTCACTCGACTATTAACGTATTCCTGCTGGCTTGTATTGGTATCTCTGTGGCCCCTCTCTCAGGCGGTTCTGCTTGTTATGCTGGTCCCGTGTGTGTTTGTGTGTGTGTGCGCTCAGAGGCCACACACAGCAGATAACTCATTCTCAGGCCCTGTGTGAGTGGCAGTGAGGAGACAGCGGAGGGATAAAAGAAAACGATGGGCCACCCCTTTTCTTTCTTATCAGTCGCGGAAGAAGCGGCGGCTGGATAAGGTAGACACAATGGTACAAAGTCAGAACCTGCTTTTTCCAAAATGTGAATCGTTACTTTTTCATTCAATTCACATACTTTTTACAATCAGTCAAGTTTTGATGAAATAAAGGTAATACAGATGAACATGTTCTGTAGCAAGGTGCTCCAAAAACAAGAACCAGTTTCTCTGTTTACAAACAGACATAAGTTTGACAGTGTAATTAAAACCATTTATAACGAGTATTTGCTTATTCTGATGAAGCTGATTTTATTCTCATGTTGTGTGAAGACTGAACTGGGGGCAGTGGATATGACATCCCCTGCAGATTTGTTGTTTCTGAAGCATACGGGTGAGGGTCCAGGCTGGCAGTGTGTGCCACAAGGACTATATAAGTCATATATAAGTCAATCGTACCTAAATTAGTTGTTGTTATAGAAGCAGTTGCAATTCTCTTGAGGGAGAAGAAACAGAAGCCATTGTTCAGCTGCAAACAGCTGTGTCTTAATTTGTTCTTTCTGCTGGAAGTGATGGGCACAGCTCTACCACATCTCGGATTAATGCAGAGCCAGCAGTCTGCACGAGAACACATCAGTCCTGAGGGAACTGTTTCGTCTTGACACCCCCCGTGGAGCAGCCGAAGATGAGTGGAGGGGGCACAGAAGCCCTGAGATAGACAGAAAAAAACACAGAGATGGACACAGGCCAGACACCCCTTGCGGCTGTTTGGGTTCCCTGCCACTCACACAGATGACCCACGCCTCAGACTGAGTCACCGACTTGGAAAAGTTTCGTGTCATGTTATATGCTGCGTTCATTACGCCTTTTTACCTCATCAGTGGTTCGCCATTGTTGTAAAGGGATCAGTGAATGTTTGGTAGGGTGAGGAGAGGGTTTAAAGGATGCCAGTCAGATCTCTGTTTTCCAGTGCAGAACTGGCCTGTGAGTAATTTGAATTAGTGGCAAATTGAAAAGTCTCAAAGTTTTGTAGGTTATTGAGTGGTGGTAGAATTGTGTGGTAAAACACTGTCTTGATTACTTGTCCCCTCTTGCAAGCGTTTTTGATTAAGTCATTAATTCCTTTGTCTAAAAAGTATTATGTCCTGACATGTTACTCTGCTCTCTTACTCTTCTGTGACTTCTGTGACTAGAAAGTGTATATGCTTGATTAAGAGCACATCAGTCACACGAGTGCAACACACACCATCCCACGCACAGTTATTTCTTACTCTGTATCATTTATTCCCCACACAAGTCATTGAAACGCATCAGCAACCAATATTTTATAGCTGAAAACAAGTAACTATCAGTGTTATGTTATGTACTGATGCCAGCAAGTTGTACATGAGGCAGGAACACAATACACGCAATATAAGCTCCTGATGGGGGTCAGGCTGATCCAGTCACATTCAGATCACGATGCATTTACGCCCTTGCGTCAACATGCGTTTTTCCCCATACGGAGTACATTTTTGATGGAGATCAGCGCGATCCATTTATGATGTTGTTTTTTGTGCACTGTTGTTGAAAACTTTCATCACCGTGCATTTTGTTATTACAATACTACATAGGCTCAGCAAAGTATAGAAAGTGTTATGGCTGGTTAGAAAACAATGTAAACAAATGCGTTATCTTCTTATGGATATGTACATGCATGTATGCGAGTATGAGTTTCAGTCGAATACATGCACCTCAGAAACTGTCACAACTCGTAAGTTTTAGTTGTATTCTGGTGAATGAAACAAATCCAGTGTTTTCACAATGAATTCAAATTGTCTCATACCACCAACTGAAAATGGAGTGTCTTTTTCTGAATAATATGTTTTGTCTGAACTCCAGCTGCTCCCAAGCATCTCCAATGAGATACTGTCCTCTTCCACTGTGGAGGCCACTACTCTTATTATTAGTTTAGATGACCTCGGATATATTGCCTCTAGAAATGTATACACCACAAAGCTGATACGGCAGTGTGGAGGTCATCCGACTTTTTCTGTCCGCCTATCCTCACTCTGATCCACTTTGATGCTAGATGTCATGATTATTATGATTGCTATTTTTGTCTGCTCAGATTGAGTTTCTTCCGGGCGGGAATATGGCTATTGTTGGAGCTCGCAGCTCTGAATCCAGCACTGAATTCAAATATTTCAGTTTTTTTAAATTAAAACATTCCAAGCTTTGTCTGTGTGGTGCTGTTGACAACTCAACGCATTTCATTGCACATAGCGACACATAGTTCAAGGGTAACTGCAACTGACGTACAGCATGAAGGACCTCTAAGAGATGGTGATCTCTTTCATCTGTACATCCTTCAACATAAGTGCAATTAACATTTTATAAGTGTCAGGTTTTCTTTTTCTGTGGATGCCGCAAAAGATATGAAGTGACAACCTGTAAAAGCTGGCAAGATTTACTGTTTATGGCTTTACGTTACAATAGGCTATGTTTTCTGTATCTCACTAGTAAAAGATTTATGCTGAAAGGTTTTATGTCTTTATGCAAATACGAAAAAATTCAGTTTGATCGAGGAAAGAGATCCTCTGTCTTTCCATTGCAAAACACCACAAGCTATGTCCACACGGGGATAAAATTCTGTCACCGAGCATTTACTCTCCCTCGTGACCTCTCTCCTTTTCTCTGCAAACTGTTTGATCAGTTTGATTCGTTCAAACAGAATACGGCTCTCTGTGTTTTCCGGGCAAACTTTCCACTCCACAGGTGGCGTATCTCAGTGTACTTTTCATTTATTTTTAATGGCAGGCCCTACAGGCATTGGACTCATGAGCCCTCATCCTCTTGCACACTCCGGTCTGTCGTTGCACTCTCCTCCTCTGAGGCCTCCCCTGACAGTGAGGGTAAGCGGCTTGAAGTTGAGGTTGTCCTTTCGTTAAGCATGATTCTCTGACTGCTAAAGCTGCCGTCACTGCTTTGAGGGCAGGATATGCCATGTGGTCTGTGCCTGTGGAGCAGCAGGACTGTTCACTGAACTGATGCCTAATGGATCTGAGAGTCCCACAGTGAGGCTGCTTCAAACTTCCCACAGAATAACAGATAGATGTGACCAAGACTGATGAATGGAATAGAACAGAACTTGTCTGCCCACCGAGGTGGAAATCGCATGACTAGATTAGCGCGGTTAAACACCAACAAGACATAGACATAGCACTATAAAAGATTGAAAGTTCATGAAAAAATGCTAAGAATTCTGCACAATATTAGATAAATACATTCAATAGGATTTGATTTAGTTGATTTCCTGTTTTGTGTTTAAAGTTGAGGTTCATGTGTCATGTTTGACTTTCCACTTCCTGTCTTTGTCTTTTTTCTCCACTCCTTCTTCTGTGAAAACTTGTTTCATTTGTACTTCATCTGTTTTCATCCTGAGTCAATTGTGTTCCTGTGCCTGTTCCTCTGCCATCGCGTGTCCTCTGTGTTCCCGCTTTGTTCTCCGTGGCCTTTGGTTTGTCTTCAGTTTTGTACTTCTCTGTAGTTTTTTCCTTGGACTTGGAGATATCTGAATATATTTTTACTTTACTAATACATTGTTCATCCTGATCTTTTCTTTTTATTTATGCTGGTAGACAAATGTGTCAGGAGGTATGTGTTTAAGGTCATGATGACTCGAAAGACTGGAGGTCGTGATGTCAACGGTAACTGATATGAAACGTGATAAGGGCTCCCATGTGGATAAGAAATGATTACGTACGGCAAGAATGAAGTAATGGTACATGAGGGATGACATAATGGTATCCAAAGTTTGGAGGAACTTGAAAGGAGGAGATAAAAGAGAATTTTCTTTTCCACTATTTGCTTGCTTTTTATTATGGATTTTTGGACTTAAGATATCGGTTCATCATTAAAGCTCTCTTTTTGTTGTTCGGCCAGCCTGCCTCTGTCTACAATTGGGTCCTTTTTTAAAGAACAGTCACAATGCCAGGCTAGGTCATGACCAATTACCTGCAAAACTAATGATATTTGTATCAGCTTTGGCTGTACTTGGAGTTTCGTGCTTATTAGCCAACGTTAAAAATGCTAACATGCTTTAAAAAGATTGGTGAACATGGCAAACCTTATGCCTGCTAAAAATCTGCATATCATCATTGTCACTGTAAGCCATTGGCATGTGTCTTTTCTTTTCTACAACGCTGCTATCACTTAGATTTTTTTTTCATCATGAACCTTTTGGAGAATCATTTCAGAATGAACACATTTTGAACATCCTATGTTTCCGCCAAATTTGCAGTTCAAGAAAATGCTCTCTGACCTGAACAGCATGTTTGTAACATCTCAGATTTATGCAGAAAGCAGAATAAACAACTGACACAATTGGTCTATGCGTAAGTCACTGAATGAATGTATGGACACAAACGTCTCCTGTCTTGATTAGCTGTGTTTGATAAGCCTCTGTCTATGACACTGACACACAGGCACAGAGGTCTGTCTTTTTCATTACAGTACAGTTCCCCAGTGGAAATGCCAACTGGTGCAGCTGCCTCCCGTACATGGACTCTACATAAAGTCAATACTTTGGCCACACACACACAAAGCTGCCTCTGTCTGCTTCATCCTCTCTGCCAGCACCGAGTCCCCAGAGGGGGATTTGGTGACCATAGAGATGTCATACACACATGCTTGCAGATATACACACGTTTTATACACTGGTCATTCACATATATAGTAGCGCAGCAGCTCTTAGTCCACAAGCTGACATGCACACAATGCACATGTGAAGCCAGAAACCCTCCCGGGTGCTAGACACTCATGCGTTTGCCAAGCTTGCAGTCAGAGGCACAGAGGTAGAGGCGTGTGAGGTTGGAACCGAGACAGTTTCCTCCACTGTGCAGCTCTGTCCGCAGGCTTGCTGCTGCATGCTCGCCTGCCTGCCTCCAAAATGAGCCTTTTCCTCAGGAAGAAGCCGGGCTTTATGAGCACACTGCTGAGCGCTCTGACCTGCCAATTAGGCCGAGCGTCTCCAGACTCTCTACTCCACAGCACTGCTGTTATTACACCCCATAGGATTCACAGCAAGTCCTTGCCCTGCTCTATCGCATCCTGACGGGGTTCACACTTGTGGGTTAGAAAACTGGTGATATGCAACTTAGAGGGCTAAATGTAACATAGATGTATGTAGGCATCAGACCATAAACAAAAATACCTTTTCCTTTTATAGTTATAATATGAAAACAGGAATAATAGACCAACCATGTAGCAATTACAGGAATTGTACATCTGTACACGCATACTACACTCCAACATGTACAGTAGTCGACTATTTAGCCGGTAGACAGGCCTTTTTCTGCTGTGGCCCATAAATATCAGTATATCACTCTAATAGAGAATAAACAGAAAGATTTACAGTTGGACAATAAAAGCTGCCAGGATAAATTATCTTTGAGCCATTTTGAAACCCCACAAGCTGCTGTTTGTCCTCAGACCGCCAGCTTAAACGTTTCCCAACCCTGCGGCAAATCCTAGGGAAACGAATGATTCAAAACATCTTAATGAACGAGACAGTCAATCGGGGGACGAACTCCCTTATTTAAAAGAGTTTCATACAACCACTTGGCTCAGAATATTGTTTCTGCCTTTTATGCAGATAGTGATTTCACACTAAATTATGTAAGACATTAAGCATGCTAAAGCTATCAGCAAGCGTTCATCAGCTGCTCACAAAACCTAATGGGATTCATACAATTTTTTCTTGTTGTTTTTTTTTAGCATGACTTCATTTGAATAATTCAGAAATCTCTGGAAATCTATTGGCCAGTTGTTTTTTTTGTTTTGTTTTAAAGTGGAGTCCCATTTCATAAGTTTCTAAGTCTTTAATTGTCAGGCTTGTTTTTAAACTCTATCAAAGTTGTTCAGATGAGCTTTTAAAAGGAGAACTTGGGTGTATTATCTGAACAAAACCTTGGTGCTTTGTTCTCTTAATAAAGTGGCTTATGGCTTGGAGAAATTGAACAGTAGGGAAAATGGCCTCATGAATGAATTAGTCGTCTGCAACAGATTACTGCTGCAGTAAAATAGCATGTATCTCATTTCAACCTTAGCAACCATGGAAATGCCTTGTTGTCATCTTCAGAGCCAGAGGGGTACAGTATATACTGAACTGGATAAAAGCTGCAGTATTGAATTTCATCTGTTATATAAAACAACATAACTGGAGCGTGACATCACAAACTTGGGAAATATTTTTGTTGCATAGGGGTGGAAGTTAATAAGATTTTATTAATACCAATTTTTGATTTGATTCCTGATCAACAATGGTGGCTCGAGCTCGGTATAGCCTGAGAGTCAAGTATATGGCATTCCTGGAAGTTAAGCCCATTATTTGTAGAAAGCTGTTTTGGCATATTAATGGTGTTTCCACCTTTACTTGAAATGTTCATTCAACCTTTGTCATCTGTTGTCATGTAATGAAGCCAGGCTCTGGACTGTCCATCTTCCTCTTCGCCATGACTACTTGTACCTGCAAGTTTTTTTTAGCAGCATAGGCACTTGAGTTTGACACCGTTCTGCAATGTCCAACTGTCAGAGAAAACATGCCATCATCAAATAAAAGGAATTGATAAGCTTGGAGGTATGTGATTTTGATGGATCAGACAATTTGGAACTTCCGTTTGTGACAAATCGTCATTGTGAACAACGTAAACTCTCCTGTTTTGGAATTCGCTTGTCATAACTTTGGAGTGCACCTTGCCACAACCACATTCATATATTTTTTGGACCTTGATGTTTATATTCAAAGGTTTTCCACCTGCAATGTTCACTTGCGCTTATTTGATCAGCCAACACAGTGTGTTGACCAGATTGTGTTGCTGGAGTAAGAAAGTAGTGTCTTGCCCAACTTGTCAAATACCTGACACTTTGGAATTGTAGGTCGGGTCGGCAGCAATCCAAAAGCAGCAGTATTTATGTCTTAAAGTGCATATTAATTTTTGGACCGGATGATTGTAAGAGTAAAACTTGGAAGATTTAAGAGCCACAAAGGTAGAGAGAGGTTGAATAAATAATTTCCCAGTCTGGGATCATTAAAGTGATTTTATTCTATTCTATTCTATTCTATAGCCTTTTGTCTTTCAAGGACATGTAAAAAGTGGCAGTGTTTTTTGGCTCTTGGTGGCCACACAGGCATGAAGGGTTGGAAGTTACATAAGCAAATTGTGAGGAACGTGATTGCGCTGATAATGTGTATTCCAGCTAAACCCTGTACCCCGAACCCCTCACGTGAGACTGTGTGGGTCACAGAAATGGTAGTACAGATCGTCTCATTAGAGTGTCTACAGTAGATCTGGCTTTGTTTGTTTATTCTGTTGCAGTCTGCATAAGGCTTCCCATCTTTTCCCCTTTACGACTTATTTCCAAAGGCTCGACCGCTATAAAGCGTCACCAACACTCAAGTGTCTCCTATTAAAGCCCAAACTCTAAACCATGTGAGGGGCCTGCCTGGAGCAGTTGGCCATGCGCTGTATGTTTCTCTAAGGAACAGAAATGTCACCAAGCAAGAAAAACAGCAATCGTCTGCCCTTATTCTTTTTCTCTGTGTTCTTTCCAATACTCTGTGAGGTCCAGGAAGCAATGAATAAACAATAGGGGAAGCAAGTATTACATGCACAGTCCAGAGCCTGAACACGTAGGGCGGTGTGCTTCCACATGTCTGGCTCGGTCACGTCCGTCCTGCCTCGTGCCTCGTTGACAAGGCCCATTTCCTGGACTGGTCAGGCTCTGCCTGATCAGGATACACCATCTTCCATTATCGAAGGGCTATAAAACAAACAAAATCCACCAACTGATCTGATCTTCTTTGGTGGCAGGTGGGGAGGGAGATATGATGAAAAGAGGGAGAGAAGGATCGGGAAAGTAGGATGAGAAAAAAGTAATTGAAGCGGCTTGTAGCCCACTGATCTGGAAACACGATATTATTGCTTTTATGTTTCCTTCCATCTGCTGTTCCTCCTATGGCACTCCCTCCAGCACACCCCAACCCCGCCCATCCTCGGCCTACCCCCCTTACTCTCAGGTACATTTAGGCTAATGTACCATTTAATGAAATAGAATAAAATAATGCACTGTCATCATGTCCTTGACGGTAGCAGCTATGTAAGCCATTGAAACGCTTCATCAGTAGTCGAGGCAGGAGTCCTGTGTGAAACGACTGGACCAAAACATCCCCTGGTGGTCCAAATGTTCACCTTTGATTCAAGACAACATGTCACGTAACTGAATTTAACCTCTTGTTTTGCACATCTCCATTCTTACTATCTTTCTGTGGGAATCTAAGGGTGCTCCCCTGGGACAATAACAGGAGAAAACACATTATTGTAATAGCTTTCCCTGCCTTTCAGCCTTGTTTGTGCTCCTTCAAACATTAAACAAATTACCTCTTATTCCACTAAGGTAGAGCTCGGAGCAGATGCTTTTCAGAGGGCAACGTCAGCTGTCATAGTGGCTTAATGTGTTTGAATAGGGGGAGCAGGGGATAGCGGAGCACAGGAGAGCGGAGACTAGGCACAGCCATTTGCTGCATTAAGGCGCTGTATGTGATGCAGTATCAAACGGTAGGAGGACTGCAGGAAAATCAACCCTTGAAACCAGCTGAGCTGATGAAATCGTATGTTCGAAGAAGCAGCCTTGTTGTTTAATTTTCACAGAAAGCACTACCGAATTCTAGCATTTTAGATTTTTGCACGATTTGTGAGATATGTTGAGTTTTGAGTCTCATCCTAA
>CAEMYA010000179.1:283931-309398 GCA_903131615.1 Diplodus sargus | reverse complement strand
AGTAGGTCGAGGTGAAGTGAAGAAAAGTTGTCAAAGTTGAACGTTTGTTTTGTCCGATTTTTCTATTTAGAGTTGAAATTATAACAGCCATAATAAGGAGAAAGAAATGGACACAGTAAACCAAACAAAATTGTGTCTACTTCATGATAAGGCTCTCTAACCAGTGTGAGAAATAGGGGAAAAGGCTGGGTCGCTTACTTGTGATAGCCTTGTTGCAGATTGTCTTAAATTATTAAGATCTGTACACTGCTTTGTTGCTCTTAAATGGTACACTGCAATGGGGGCAGGTTTTGACAATGGTTTTATAAAGCTGTAGTGATTCTATAGCCTTCTCTTATGCGCTCTAACAGTGCATCAACCATTGCAAAGAGCATGTAAAATTAGACAGGTGAGATATGTACGGCACTTTCCAAGCTCTTCGTGAAAACTGACAACTTAATGGATTTCCCTGGTTTGAAAGCCCTGTTTAAAATCCCTTGAGCGTCATTGTGGGAGAGAAGGCAAAGCCAGTGACGGGGTCGTGAGCCTGCTTTCCTGGTCACATTTCTGTCAACGTACAAAAGTCAAAAATTCTTCACTAGAAAAGAAAGATACTTCTTCTTATTGGATGTGACCAGGCTGAAGGGATGGGGCCACTCAGGGAATGTTTCCGGCATTTCAAATCTGACAGAAGATAGAGGAGCACGAGACCAGGCCTGACTGTGGCTTCCACGAGGAGACATTCACTCTCATGACGTCCTATGGGGGGGCCCCAAGTGGTCTGAGAACAAATCCGGAGTTCATCCATCATCAGCTGATATTTCATTGTCAGTTTGAGAGAGAAAGTTTACTTGTTCCATATCTCTTGTGAGAAAAGTGACAAATGAATAATTGAGAGCTCCTCTGGGTCCGGACCACCAGGTTGATGAGCGAAGTTCTTCTTGTTATTTGGCTCCACGATTAATTCACCACAATGAGGTGTACATGCTTTAACTTAAAAGCATCCTGTGGGATTTTCAATGTAAAAATAATGAGGTGTTTCTCTCACAAATACGTGTTTGCATGTACATTCACAAAGCCTTCTTTTTTATGCTTAGAAACTTGTTTTGTTGTTCTCTTCCTGGCATATGCTCTTCCGTGCATGTTTACAAGATGAAAACAATATGGGGACCCGCTTGTCAGAACACCACTAATGGTCAGAAACCCAGAGGGGGTATAAGGGAAGAGGTTTGGTATAGGTGAGGTATATTTTTCGTTGTTACATAGTGGCTTTTTGTACCAGCTTCAAACTTTGCGGTGTGTTGTTAACCTCTCAGCATAATTTCTCTGAGAAACAACATCATTATATATGTGAGACGTGTTGGATGCAGTGTGACTGACTGGTTTGGATGTTACAGTTGCATGGTTAGTCCCTGCGGGCACCAGGACAGCCTTCAAGTGATCAAACGTTCATACCAGCCTATGTGTATTTTGCATCTTCTGGCCATTTAGCAGCTGCAGCACAGGAAGGTTCTCTAAAAAGTTGGTGCAGAACAAAACAGAGCTAAAAGTAGAGTGAATATTGCACTTTTTATTATGATCAGGTCGACAGGAACAGCCCCCGATCTCAGAACCCCTCGTCTGTCATATGACGGCAGTTTAACCTCTGGGGTTATGGTCAATGTTTCAGGGCTTCCGGTGTGGCCAGCGGATATCCAGGTAAAGGACACCCAGGCCAAGACTTCCTGTGCTACAGTCCAGTTAGCAACCTGAGACACAAGAATGGAGTTGTCTGGAGAATTGAGGATGTCTACAACCTGATATTCATCAATACAGATCGATAATTGTGAACAAAAAGCAAAATCACCGACAGACAGTAGCCAATGGTTTCCAGGTTTGCATTTGGCCAGTACTTTCCACCTCTTTGACTCGCCACGCGGACGGTTTACCTGCATGCAACCAAAATTAAACGTGATTGGTCA
The DNA here is from genome assembly GCA_903131615.1 of Diplodus sargus. NCBI lineage: Eukaryota > Metazoa > Chordata > Actinopteri > Spariformes > Sparidae > Diplodus > Diplodus sargus. The sequence continues at coordinate 307,458 of CAEMYA010000179.1, read as the reverse complement.
ATACGACTGCGGCCACAAAATGATGATAGATAGAGATGTCTGAACATGTGAATCGGTTGTCAGGTTTACCACTTACTGGTCCAGCATGTAGGATTTATGGGTATTTCTGAGTATTTGATGGCAAAAATGTGATATGATATTCATGATTATATTTCATTAGTGTATCACTTGTCATAATTGTACGGTTCTGTGATCAGTGTTTATTCAGTTGGTTGCAAACTGCAACCTCACCATGCGATGCCACTGAATCCTACACAGTGGACCTTTAAGCTCTGATATCATGTCAGTGTTGTGTTCACTGCTCGTTTCTGCTGCCTCAGAGTGACCCATAAATCACTTATGGCAGTTTTAATAATAGAAGTCACAAAATAATCAGTTTTGCCTTTTAGCTTTGACAATCATTGCCCCCTCCCTGGAAAATACTGCTTGAAGTCTCCATCAGAAGTCCGCTGATTGGAAGAGATGTGAAATGGGTAATGTACCCCGTCTGGGCTCCACATTATTAACCCTGAAATCAGTGAAATATTTTCTCTGGTCTACCAAGGACTCCTCTGTCTGAATCTTTTTTTGGAATAAAAAAAAAAAAAAAAATCCTGGTTGTGGATCCCCTTTCTCTGTATCCTCTCCCCTCCCCCAGTCTCTTTCACGCTGTCCCTGGTGAGACATGCTGAATGGAGACCAATAATGAGCCTCTGTCTGTTCCAGCTGACACACTGAGCTGTCTGAGGCTGTGATGTGTCACTCGTGAAGGGCTCCTCTCTCCCTCTCTCTCCCCCCCAGTCGTCTGTGTGCAGAATAAAGGGATTCCTCCCTAGAAATGCTTCCAACTGCCACGAGGGGATGGAAGAGATTCAGGCCTCCTTCAGTGGGGTCGCGTGGCCTGGATTTGTGTTACACATCTACGCAACAGTGAAAACTGGGGGATTTTTTTTTTATCTCTGATTCCTAGCCTTGCTCATTCTTTGTTTGGACATCAGAGGTGGTGGGAGGATAAGCCAGTGACAGTTTTACATCACTCCTGTCGTACGCTATTGTAGGGATTGCATCATGAGCTTCCGCCCTCCTCAGAACAATCGCAGCAAACACTTTGGTTTGCTCCCTGTGTCTCTGTCACCCTCTGAAGCTATGCTATGCATCGTTGCAAATTGCTCAATTTAGACACCAAAACGCGCGGTCCCTCTAGTACGGAGCAGAGTTTGTTTTTCATTAGGGTAAGTGGGACAGTTGCCGAGAACACATGTGTCTGGCAGCGGCAGCAGGAACGACAGCCCCTGACTGGAAGTGCAACGTCTGCTTCGACATCTGAGGGAGCATACTGATGAACCTGAAGTCATCCGTCACTTGATACTGAGAAATGGCGATATTGCCATAGCTCACGTAGAAAGCTTATTTCTAGAAGATCATTGGTTTAAATCCACAACAAGCTGATTGAGAACCAGAAACGGTCTCCCAGAGAATTTAAGAGTTTGGTGTTTGGTGATGTGTGAAAGCTGTTGTTGAGCTTAAGTGTGTTGTGGTCCAGACTCCTAGGTTCAGTTCCACCGCAGAATGTTGGTCGGACGACCTCTGGTGCAGTCTCATGAAGTCTGCACCAAATGTGCAGGCCTGCACGCTGTAAATGGAGCAACACGATGCATTTCTGTCATCTGTCATTTAAAAATGCCATTTGTTGAGCTTCACGTGTTATTTCTGCTTTGAAGGATACCGATGTGTAAAAGTGCACTTGAACTAATGAGTCCCCCTTGCACAACGTCTGAGAAACTAACCTGGATGTATCAAAATTGCAAAAGTGTCATATCCAAAATTGCAAGAAGCTTTTTTCTTGTTGTTGACAAAGGTGAATTGTGTGACATACTACGCACAGGTATCAAGTAAAAGTGTGAAAAACAAACTCGATAACATCTTGCCCCTTTGCTTGGAGAAGAGTCACAGCAAAAGCAGGAGCCAGATTTCAAACTTACCTTGAAAACGGAGTAATCAGTGCCTGGAATAATTTTGCTTGATGCCTGGATATGGATGTATAGACTTAAGTCATCCAGAAGGGTGATCATGCAGAGCCCCAGCAATAGTAAAAAGTTGTGATGTGCTGGCAGACTTAAAAGTGAAAAGTATTCTGTTGTCCAGTGCATTACAAGGAAGATGGCAGCAGCTCCTAATTTGTCTTAACCAAGTCAGGGTTACCTTAAAACTTGTATGTGGACATCAGCTGCAGTTGTAAAGTCTGATGTTAAAGATAAAAGTGGGTGCTCTGCAGACACTGAACATCAGTGAATGTCTTTTCTCGTCAAAAAAGAGTCTGACGTAATCCTAACACTGGTGTTCTCACAAGTTAATAACCAGTGGGGCAAGAAATAACCATGGCATTCCACATATGTAAGTGTGGATATGTCTTTTTGTGTTGCCATGTTTGGAATACCTGCTACCTCCAGACAGTAATAAGTTGTCTTCAATCATCAATGATTATTGTTCGCTGAAGCAGTTGCCGTACGATGCGTTACACAGCATTTATTGATCGTACACAGAGTGAATGGCCCACAATGTATGCAGAATGGATTTTTTACATTTGAATAGTATGCCTTACTGCCTTGGACCTTTTATATGTGCTCATACATTTGCTCGAGTGTATGTCATGACATGCAGCGCTTCCCAAGTCCTAATATGTCCATGCAGTAACAAGTGGGGGGATTGTAGTCTAACTAACAGTAGGCACTTTGTGTTAGAGCAAATTTAAACTCGTCCCAAAAGGCCGTGTGAGATGGGCGCAGCCGAGCGTCAGGTTTTCCTTTTCTGTCTCACATTTGGCCTGTTTTTATTTTAGCCATATTTCTGTCCCAAGTGTGTTTTCATCCTGGGTGGAGACTGTCTGTGGTTGACACTTGCCGATCACCCTCAGGAGATTTGTGACTTTGTGACATGTCCAGTAGCAATTTTTCTATAATTTTGGTCAAAACATAACTGTTGTCTTGAGGAAACACAGCGTACATCGTCCTCGTCTTTTTTTAGCTGACCCCACCCATCGGAGATTGACAGCCGGACTGTGGTGAATCCCTCAAGAAGCATTTTCTTCTCTCCAGCTCACACAGTCAGAGAGAGCACACACACACACACACACACACACACACGAAAACATGCTCATATGGAAATTTGCAAGCAGACATACTGTCACACATGCTTGATTGCACACACATACGCTAAAAGAAGTGAAAACACCAAAAAAGCAATACTTCCCACATCCTGTTTAGAGAGCGCCCTCCAAACCTTAGCGAGTGTTTGCACTGCGACCACAGAAGCTGTGTGAAGCCTCTGATTCCTGCACTTATCTCACCGCACTCGGCTCGACCTGGCTGTCTCTGTCTAAAAACATTCCCTTGATGCAACATCACTGCTTCCCCTGAGCTCTGCAGCACTGCAAACAGGGATCAAATACAGCGTGGCAGATAGACGTCACATGCTTTCTTAGCAGGGAAATGGATGTTGAAGTCTAGGTAGAGTTACCTCAGAAAAAAGAAATAAAACAAGTGATAATTTCCATAAATCACAAATATTTTAACAATAATTGACTTAATGGGCGAGAAGAATTATTATTGATGAGCCGAAATGAATATGAAAGAAGCCAAGTAGGCCTGGTCTGATTTAAAGGTGCAATATGTGAATGAAAACATAAAAGACTTCAGTCAAAGTACCAACAGAATGTGAAGGTATTGCAGTTTTAACGTGTAACTGTCCGTGTTTTGTGTTGAAAAGCCTGTTAAGCCTGCTAACCAGCTAGTCCTATGCTGGTCCAAAGCTCCTGTGCAAGCAGCGGAATCACCCAACACTTCCTCTATGCTCTAAGCTCGCTGTCCAGGCTGCTAGCTGCATGGCTAACTGAGCTTATTAGCTAACGGCAGTTAGGAGATACTCTGCTCCCGATTTGGTTTAAGCAAGAATTCAACAAGTGGCAATTATTGCTTTGCGCACCTTTTGTGATTGTACAAAAAAACAAAACGACCATTACAGTCATTACAATAACAGTAATTAAACCATTAAACTTACTTGCCTGGCTCAAGTCTTCTTAAATTGTTGAATTCCATGGCTTGTGGTTCCTTGTATTTGTTGTATGTGTTGTTGTCTTATAATGGCATTTAACATTAAATTCATTAAATTGCTGAGTTGTCAAACATGATAGCTAACTTAAGCTAACAGCATTAGCAGGGCCAATTTTGGACAGTGGACCACACGTTGAGAAACGTACATATAACATTAGATTACAATCACAACTGGGAAATTATATGTGAATAAACTCACTTAACAGACTGTACAGTTGGTACAGTCACTCATTGTTATTCCTTTGGTGTTAAAATGACTTTAAATTGATAGTATATTCTGTTTGCAAATGGCGTTTTAGCTTGCTAGAATTACTTTGGACATGCTTTTTAGCTAAGACTATGTTGGTAAAGATGGAATATCCAGTAAATGCTGGCGTCTTTGGTCACTCAGATGGTCTTTCGAACGTTTTACATGCTGTTAACTGGATAAAAGTCAAACCTGTAGACCTAGCAAAGACCTGTGTGCTAGCTGCTACTCCACTGCTAGCATCTCACAGCAGCTAACGCAGCTGCTTTTCAAATTGAAATGTCCAACGACATCAAATAATTGAGATGAGACGGAGGTAGAACAGAGGTCTAAACTCAACTGTGGCAACAACAAAATGCCACTGTGTTCCTTGAGTGACACGCCACCGCTGCATTAACCAGCCCTCATGAGAGAGAATTATTCACCAGTGTGGAGCCAAACAATGGTGGCCACCTAACTTTCAAGCCACAGCCAGTCCCTCTGCACCCCCCCTGCCCTCATCAGCATGCATTATTCTTTTTTTGGGGCGTCTATTCACATTGGCTGACGAGCGCAGTTTGGTTGGCGTAGCCCGGAGCTCAAAAAGCCACATCACACATACAGCACACACATTTTCCTCACTCTTGACGCTCTCTCGCTGTCGCAGGGGCTGTTAACAGTGTTTTCAGAGTCAGGGAATGTGAAAATATTCAGCGAGAAGCGGTGGGGGGGTGGGGTAAGATGAGAGAAAAAGAGGGTGGGGGCTTGGAAGTGCGACGCCACACAGGCTGCCAGCCGTTGTGTTGCCGATGTGTCTGGCCGTCCTGAAAGGTTAACAGGCACCAACCTCGCCTCCGTCCGATGTGACATGACACTCTCCCCACTGCCGTCACCCGGGTTTGATGTGTCGGTCTTTCACGGTTCATGAACTCGGGGCCATGGGAGGGATCTTTCACTTTCTGTTGTGTAGGACATCATATAGAGTGGCAGCACAAAGGGGACCCAATTTATTATATTCCGGATTTTTGCCCCCTTCTGATCTGTCACGCACTGACACACACGCTTTAAGGAACACACACACACGAACACACACACAGGCACGCAACAAACATTCATACGCGTGCACCACACAGCGTTATGCATTTGGTCAGCCCCCCCGCCGCCAACACACACAATCCACAGCAGGAATGCATTGTCTCCCTTCATTAATAAGAAATGAGTCCCTTTTTGAAGTGTGGCTGTGGGCTGTCAGATCTGAACTGACATAATCATCTCTGAGAATAACACCTCCTCCTCCCACCTTTTAACATACACTCCCACACATTCGGGCTTCCTCTGTGCATTCGGGAGCACTGCAAGAGGGCCCCCGTACCCAAAGGTGTCCTCTTAATGTGTAATCCAAATGGCCTTTATCCAGTTGCTGAGAAGGCACTGCACCCCAGCGCCCCTGTAATCCTTTGTAGTTTTTTATTTTTCCCAACTGCGTGCACTCTGGCAGAAAATACAAGGTGGGGATAGGTGTGTGTGTGTGTGTTTTCTCTCTCTCTCTCTCTCTCTCTCTCTCTCTCTCTCTCTGTCTCTCGCATTTCCCTGCAACCACTTTGAACCGCGTGATGAATTCGCTCTATGTCAGCAGAATAGGATATAAAAGGAAGAGAAAAAGAAAGCATTCTATGTTAAACTTGATGTAACCAAACCATGTAGGCCTTACAACTGTTTATTTGTTTTTTGTTTCATTATCATTGTTTTCAGGCTATAAAAAAAAATATAATCTTAAATACAGGTTGGCGTATTTTAATGAAAAACAAAAATAAACGGCATATTAGCACACAAATAAAACAAATGAGTTCAGTCAGGAGAAAGAGAAGAAAAAAAGGGGGGGGGTGACACTGCACTGCACTGTCAGTAAGCGCTATGAAATTAGCAAAAGGATGAGCAACAAGACTTCACTAGGCAGGGGGAGGGGCTCTATTTTATCTTCAATCACATTTCTTCCTACGTACATGTGATCTGGTGTCACATGATGAAGATGCTTCGCTGAAAATATTCTGGATTTAAGCCCCTGGTGGCGCTTCCCTGCCCCCAGCGAGAGGGTGAGGATCCCCCTCCACATCTCACAGATTTGATCTCCCGTAGCATGCTGTGAATCCCCCCTCTGGTGTGATACAGTACTCGCTGGCCCTCTCACCTCTGCAGTGTGATTACAGTATGGTGGGGGGTTTCCTGTCGGGTCACGCATTGAATTGTTGAGTTCAACTTAGAGGTGAGGTAACATGCCTGTCATACAAAAAATAATTTAATACAACACGTCAAGGAAGTCATTTGTTCTCATTTATGTGAATATTGGAATTTGAGACTTTAGTGAATAATGAGCAGCTCATTTCCTCACGTCTCCTACTTTTTCAGAATCTCTCATTATCGGGGGGGGACATCATTTACAGTCAATGATATGTAATAATTTGGGGTCTAGATGAAGATGAATTTGACTTCTTTTTCACCTCCCCTCAGACCCCCGGCTCATTTCACACTTTCAAACTTCCTAGCCAGGCGCGTGTCAGACTGGTCGTGAAAGATGTCCCTCCCTCGCCCTGTCCTGTGGCTTAAAGATTCACTCCCTCCTTTTCCTCTCTGCTCTGAATGTGAAGCTGTGGCGATACCTCTCGAGTCACCGTGTGCTCGACAAACCCTGTAAATTAACAGTCTGGTGCACCGACACCGCGATCACAAAGTATATTGACTTTAGATTGAGACTGAGATTTTGTATCTCGTTCCAATGCAGATTTCTTGCTCCCCGAGTATAGACGCATTTGCACATCCATTTGTCTGTGCATGTTTTGTACAAATACCCTTACACACAAGACGTGAACATGCCCATCTGTAGGCGCAGATGGAAACACACTCACTTCTCACACACCCAGTATGGGCCATACAACCCACGCAGGCGTGAGAAAAGACAGCTTTTGGAGTTGATTTATTCCCTTGAGCTTTTTCTAAACTTTAATTGTACTCTATACGTACTCCGCTTTAACCCAACCCTAACATCCTTCAACTGCAGTGAGGACCAAAATTATTTTAGTCAAGATTTTGTGGTAGGGGTATTTGCAGCTACCCCTGTAGTCAATTCAATGCCGCTACCCTTGCAAGTCGGCTCGAGTAACACTGGCACATTAAACATTACTTTTATTTTGTTAATGACCACAATTAATTTGCAAATTGACATAATCAGCCCTGAAATGTCCTGTCCTCCTCTTCAAATGTTGTTAAATAAGAAACAAGCATGTGTGCATGCTAATGTTGATGCCAGCTGTTGGGTCAAATAGTGAATTAAACATGGGTAGTAATAGCATTGTTTAGCATTTTCTTGTACATGTTTGATACATACTGTGTAGTTTATCCATGGACACTAACTGGATGGCTATTATAAAGTCACAGCTGACATTTATAAACCTTTACAACTGCTTAATAAATGGTTTATCAAGCATTCCATAGTTTGTTAACAGGGAATTAACTATTAGCTACAGTTTCACTCTAAATCAACCATTTTATTAACGATGGTTAATATAAAGTGCTTCCAGTAATACTCAGTTTTAACTGTTTTCTGAGTGTTTTCTCACTTCTAGACCAGTCGACATGTATTAAGTTAAATCTTCCTGTTAAATGTCAGAGAGACGGGCTGCTAGTGGTGATATTGTGACGAATGGACCTCAGGCTGCGAGTGTGCTCAGTACCACTGCAGCGATGACAGTGCTCAACAGCAGTTTAAACTCAAGCAGTTGCCTCTGTTAACAAGCCATAGGAACACACGCTGGTGCAGATGGTTCATTAGTCCTCATGCATGACTTATAGGAGTGTTTTTCAGTCAACGATTGAACAAAAACATGCATTAGCTATGTTAAGGGTTAATATTTTGACTGTCTCATTGACAGAAACAGATTAGGTTTGAACTATTTATTTTTTTCTTGAATTGAATTTTTTCTCTCCCTACATGTCCAAAAAAAAACCTAAAAACTACACCATCTTTCACATCTAACCCTGGTGGTATATATGTTGCACATTGGGTTGTGTACTTCCCATCTGATGGCTCCCCAGCTCGTGTTTTTTCCGAGCATCAAACAGCTCCCAGGCAGATAGGATACATTACTGTGCTCCTACCCACTTCCCGTCCCTGGCGGCTCTGTGGGGGCCTGACTGTGATTGACACCTTCTACATGCCTGTGGACAGTCCATGCTGATCCTGTTACACTCGGCACGCATTTGGGGCTTTTACACAAATGCATTCACGAACCGCTGACCTGACAATGAAGGTGTGTGTAACCCATGTGGTTAGCGTCTGCGGTCTATGGATACCCACATCCCCTTAATGCAGAGCCATATGGTTCATATGGAGGCAGGATGCAGCCACGAGACGCACTGTATTGTTGATCTCATGAATAATGTAAAGGTTGGGTAAAGCAGATTATTTGTGTGGATATTAGGGGATGTCTAAGACCTTGAGCTGCATTAAGGCAGTTTAAATATTCAATCTGGCTTTTTCATTACGTTCGCTGTGTTTATTCATGATTCGTCTGCCACATAAATCTTTAGTTGATGTTTTTATATCGGATCATGTTTGTCGACTCATTGAATGTCTCGATGAATTTTATTGTGTATAAAATTAATTTTGACACCACCCAGAATTTTTTTGTATCGCTTTTATTGAAAGAACTGTTTGAAATCTAATTCCAATGACCTTTCTTCTTTTATTTGGCAATTATGGATTATTAGCAGCTGAAATAATGGATGTCATACCTTGTGTTTTAATCTTCTTTCTTTCCCATGTTTCGACAACGGTGCCTTTTTTGGCTGTGATGTGTTTTATTGAACATTAGTAAATCAAACCACGGTCCTTTAACTTATCGCACAGTCCTTTTCTCAGACGCCAGCGACGTACGCGTGCTTGTGAAGCGACCGTATTCCATTTGTCAGCTCTTTGTGAGGCTGTAATTGGCATCGCTCTCGGTACGGAACTGTAGGTCTCACCAGTGAATATTTCAGCTCCACATTGCTAAAATCCCCCTTTATAGTTGCCTCTTCTGCAAAGTCATTAAAGTCTGGAGGATTATGATTATGTTCTCCGTTCAGTAATATGGCATAATTCATGATAATTAAGTTCCAATGAAAGAGCTTCCAATTTGTGAGAGATTGGGATTCATGAATATACCCGTCTAGTTTTGATTGAAAAAGCATGCTGCTACGATTTTGAGCGGCTTCTTTCAGACTTTAGTCTAAAAAGAATGTTTTTGCCAGTTTGTTGATTGATTGATTCATTGATTGATCGATATCTTTTATTTATGTGAAAACAGAGTGCCCAGGCCTCATGTGTTTACAAGAAACCAAACACACAGATGCAGCAGTGAAACCTCTAATTTCACAACAAAATTAGAAGGGCACCAAGTAGAGCGCGTACATTCACCAAGGTCTATATTTAACTCTGCAAGATCCGGATCATCATTTTTAATGGGATCTGCATCGAAATGTTCTCAGTCATACATAGCAAAATATGCCAGATTTTCATCAGGATCCATATATTATAAATATATTAAAAACGCCCTATCTTACTAATGTTAAAGAAAGTGAGATAAAGGTCTTGGATGTGTCTCTTTATCCAGATCCTCAACAAAAGTTACCGGGGTCTTTTCAGGGCTGAGACCGATCCTTATCTAAGTTTCACGGAAATCCACCCAGTAGTTTTTGTACAATCCTGCTGACAAACCAAGCAATCAACAAATGGGCGTGAAAATCATAACCTCCTTTGTGAAGGTAGGTTATTTTGCAGCTCGGTCTTAGATATTATGCCTTCTCTTCGAAGCCTGTCAAACTAAATCTGCAATGAAAAATGTTCCCTTACTGATGCACAACTCAAGGTTTTCATAATGATCCAGCTACAGGAAGTCAGCATAAATGGAGGACATTTTAAGTACATTAAGTACATCATATCTGGACTGCAATACAGAAAATAAGCCATCTCTCTCATTCTCAAGTCTGTTTGTACGGACAGTGTTTCCCACAGAACGGCTGTGTGTTTGATTGGAATGAGATTCAAATCACAACCAGGGCATTAACAGGAGTGATGTAATACCAGAGAGAGTCTCTGTCTCTGCAAATTATGTGTGACTGACAGTAGATGGTAAGGGGAAAGAGCTAGTTTATCGATTGTGGTTAGCCTCGTTTTCAAATAAAAACTATACTACAACATACACACAACTATACTCGGGCAACCCTCCGAAGTAAAGTATATGTGTGGGAAACAATGCATTAAGTGCTTGGTGTGGGCTCTTTGTAGGGGGTCAAGCTTGTCAATATTTGGTGTAAAGGGAGATACTGCAGTTCTCTGCAGACATACTTTGCTTCATGTAATGGTGACATCATATATGAGTAATCACTTTTTGAAACTGCTCTACTCCTTTAACAAAAACAGTGTTTTCATTAAACAAAATCTTAGAAAAATAACCTTGAATATCTACTGATTTTTGCTCCGAAAGAAAATAACTCTGCACTTTCTATCTCACAGCGACAGTCACAGCTTTTTTTCTTTTTTTTTTAAAGATATTTTTGGGACATTTAGCTGCAGCAGTGAATGTAGTCCGTCCTGATGGGTTGGATTGCTCCCTGTTGCCTCATGCTCCTCTTCATCAGTCAGCAGCATTAGGTGTCCCACAGACAGGGTCTTAATAGCAGTGGAGCGCAGGGGACAGGGCCTCTAATGGAAACCCTTTGTCCACTTGTCACTTTCACTGCTCCCATGGAAACATCCTGCCGGCCAATCAGACGAACCCTCCAGGTAGAGGCCACTGCACTCCTGTCACTGCTCGACTAAAGGCATCTATCACACTGAACTATCTACAGTTGCCCTCTCTATCGCTCACTCAGAGTTTGCTTTACCAATCAGGGATCACGTTTGAACAAATTTGAATGGTATGACAGGTCGATGGAAAATTAGCTTTTGTGTCATGTTCGAGGAAATATGGTATTAACAAGATTTCCTCTCTTTGCATACAAAACCGAAAGCAAGGTCGTATTGTTGTAGTACTGAGATATCCTTTGGTAAAGCACGGAATAAAAGCTTACTCTTTTGATATTCTTTCATGTGAGTGCCAGAGTTTGCAGCTTATCCCCTCCCTGAAGTGGATCTGAATACCTCCCACTCGACTCTCTACGAGGTGAATATAAAGGTAGCCCCGGCTACATGCCTCTACCCCACTGGGTAAACACTGCGGTGTGTGATAAGGGTTTTATAGAGAAGGGAGTGATGGCAGAGTTGAAGGGAAGCGGCGAGCAAAAAAATAAATAAAAAAGAGATCATCTGTATCTCTGCGCTCAGCCGCAGCCGGTTGGAATATAAAGCACCAGTGGGTCGCTGTAAGGATTCATCTCGCAGAAATACTACTTCTCTAAAGACCGGGGAGCGGGACTTAAAGTCAGACGGAGGAAAGTCATCCAGTTGTGTATGAAAAAAGACACCAATAAGCTGTGCACTCTGGAGGGGTGTTAACTGCGAGAAGTTTGGAGCGTAATTGTGCAGGAGCGCCCGCTGCAGGCACATGCATATGAAAATGTTTCAGTCCGACTGTCTGAATAATGGCACTTAATGCTGTTATGCTAATTAGTGAAATATCAATGATGGTAATAAAAGACTGCTATATTGAATTAGATTTTTTAAAACTAGATTATGGTTGTTACTTCAATTTAGTGTTTGTTAATGGATGCACATGTACAGTATGTTGGAATGTGGTTGTTGTGTATTGGTAAGGATCATTCCCTCTGTCTGTTAGCAATCCAATATTTAGAGAGAAATTGATCCACTTCCTCCCACTTTGCAAAATTGAAGCCAAAATATCCCACAACCATCGTTAATGGACATGTTCTGCATAGTGTCACGGTTTGAGATTTTTTTGGTTTGATGACTTCCTGTTTTATTTTGTTGTTATACCCTGTGTTCACTCTCTACCTCCTGCTCACCTGTTCTGTTTCCCTCCTGTGTTCCCTTGTTGATGTCCCTGACACATTGTACCCACAGTATTGAGGTCTTGCCCATACCGGGGCTGCACAGCTGTGAGCAGGGCTCAGCTGTTGAGTCTCACCTCCCCTTTAAAGCGTCAAATAGCTACTTTAAACTAGGGTTGTCAGAATAATGAACTTACATCACTGTAGTAAGAACAACATGAAATGACACAAACCATCCTTGGGGAAAAAACGATAAAAACTTAAGGTGTATTATGATTGTTTTTGAGGGGGAGGAGATTATGACTTATGACTATTTTTGCATAGTCACTGGACTCCATCAAGATGTAGGTAAAGCCATCCATACTGCATAGAAAGAATAGTTCCGACGAGAAAAATACTTTAGTTTTTGCTCTCAACTTCTAAGGCTTCGTAGAATTTAGCTTAGCTTAAATTGAGATTTCAGTTACAATGACTTATTGTTCTCCGAAGAGAATAAGAATAAGCACATTGTGCTTTTTTAGAATGTTGACAGCGCACTCCGGCTGTTACCTGGTGGCAATTCCACTTCACAAAGTTGAAAAACCAACAAGAGACAGACATGCTGAAATGTACTGATTTATTTCCCCTGAGCTCCCAAAAAGGTTGGACTACATTTCCCCCAATGCAACTTTTATCATCTTTTATCAGTCCCTCTGTCTCTCCGGTGGATGCTCACATCTTTCAAACTCAATGCCCTTAGCTTGTAATGCAGGTGTTCTATATTTGTAGTGTCCAAACCCTGCACACCCTGACCACATCATCAGGGTTACTCTCTCAGACAGGCTCACCAGGTGAGTAGCCCTCCCCATGAGTAAACCGACGTTTTGTGTACAATTCTGATGTAATTCTGCTTCAAAATAAGCTTGCCCAGAATGGTTGCAGGAGGTAGTGGTTTACACCCCACCTTCCCCAACTTTTCTTATCTCCTCCAGCAGAGGGGTGTGGGCAGACCTCCCTTCCACAGGCCAGCTGGATTACACATGTTGCTCTAATCCCATTCATTCTCTCGGTGCTCTCTGTCAGAGTGACATGTACTGGACCATCATGTGCTCAAGTCTCACACACACACACACACACACACACACACGCACATGCACACGATCACACATGTGCACACACACACATGCACACACAAGCGGGCTCAGGTGCCTGCGTCTGATAAGGACTGGATGTTGAAGTATTAGCCTCATCAGCTCAAACCCAACACATCGTAGGAAATCCCGTTTCCTCCCATGATCCCCAGTTTGCCCTTATCGCCACAACCTGCTCCAAAGCCTTAAACCCTTGTGTCACATCACGCCCCTAACAGCTCTGTGTCAGGGATCATCATCTGATGTGCACACGAGGGCGGATACATCGGAAACTGTTTTAAAAGCTTCTATTTTTCTTCTCTCTGCCCCCTTGTGCATAAAGGCCATAAGGGCATGGCCGGGTTACTTAGTTTGGTTAAACGACTTCCTGTATGAGCACTTACTTTTTGTTTCACTATCACTAAAGACATAATTCAGTTGTTCTTGTTTTATATATGTGGCATTTTAGTCTCTGTTGTCAAACAACTTCATTTAAAACACTGATTTGATCAAAAATCGCCATCTTGTCAGAATTGAGTATGCCCCTCTACCATAACGAGACAAGCTAAAGGGCACAGGAATTAAAAAAAACATTAAGACCTCTCCTGTCAAACCCTCTGCTTATTTTCTGAATCACATAAATACATGAAAAGTTTGCCTAGTAGGAAACTTGAGATTAAAAGCATACCACAGTGTATCACAGATCTCTTAAGGAAGAAATAATGATAGACTCTAAACTCCACCCAGGCATGAGAGATGCACTCATTGTGTCAAGGATCAGTTTGATTATAACACCGCTGAATGCCCCTTATGTTCATAAGGTAGAAGGTAATTTAATCTTCACTATGCAACACAGGGATGCATACCAAAATTAAAGTTCATAAACATCTTCATGTTACATAGATTACAGGACAGTTCCAGTTATTTATATGCAAATATACTGAAACATGTAGTGCATTTTCTGAGTTTGCGGAGGGGTAATTGTAAACGGCAACACAATGATGGCGTTGACAATATGGTCTGTATCTTCACATCAAAATTTCAACATTAGGGAAACACTGTCCCTCTGCACAGTCAGAACATTTATGCACGTGAAGCGTAATGGAAGAGTTTCTGGACCATCTGACAGGTCACAACCCAGACCTGAGAGCGGTATATTTCAGGAACCAAAACATAAATGTGTATGTATCTTTTTAACTCCTTCCTAATTATATTCTAAAATTAACTTCCTCTGAGTCTGTTTACATGTCTACCTCTGGGTTTCAAATCCTCTGTCTGGAATGGTTTGTATATATATTAACAAATGTGTGGCAGGTGAACCCCACTTCATATTGTATTGTATTTGTGTGGCTTCTTTGTCAAAATAGTATCTGATGTAGTAGTTATTCCTATTTTTCTTGCAAGACAAACTGTGAGACTAAGCGTGTTATATCTCTTCTCCTGTGGAAACATGGAGTGCCATAGAAAAGAGTGAGAGGTGGAATGTGGTTTGTTAAGCCTGTTTTCCTCCTAACTATCACTTTTGCCTTTGCCACAAGATTTCATGCCAAAGAAACTGTTTTTTAATTGGTTACTTTATCATTATTACATTGCTTTTCTTAATATTGGACTGGAGCATACTTTATCTCTTCTGGGAACTGAGTTAAATGGGTTATCATAATGGGTTTTATTTCCACATTCTTTGCTTGTGGTAACAGCAGTTTTCTTGCTGTGTTTGCCCACCACAGCTGAAAAATGACGAGCAAAGGCTGCGTAATAACTAACGGATTGGCTGAAGGCAGCAGCTGTTTGCTGTTGAGACATGAGCCAGACAGTGTTGTATGGCAGCCTGACCGGAACTGCTCAGCAAACAGCGAGCAGACAAAACAAATTATAGCTTTGACAAGCCTAAAATAATACTGCAACATCAGGAGAATCACACACAGACATGATGCAAGGCATGCATACAGTTTTGAGCAATTAACCAAATGCGAGGAGATGCATGCACATGAGCATAAACAAATGCACGTACCCCACGGGTATATAGACAGTTTAATTTCCCCCCTCAAGTAAAAGAAATAAACTCAGTCTGTTTTGGCGTCATCTGCATGATTTGTTCTTGGTGAAGGAAGATATTTTCCCTCTGGCCTCTTGTGAGGAGCAAGAGATAGTTGACTCAGCACTGAATGACGTTAATGATAGTTAAGCTGTCATTGAACTTCAAGACAAATCAAGTGCAGAGTTTAAAATG
Source organism: Diplodus sargus (assembly GCA_903131615.1). Taxonomy (NCBI): domain Eukaryota; kingdom Metazoa; phylum Chordata; class Actinopteri; order Spariformes; family Sparidae; genus Diplodus; species Diplodus sargus. The sequence continues at coordinate 291,822 of CAEMYA010000179.1, read as the reverse complement.
AACTCAAATTATAGGTCGATTTAGAATGCAGCCTTTTGATGCAGAGCTGTGCAGAAGAAAACAATACAAAAGTCTTGCATATGTTTTGGATTTTATGTTCTGTGTTGCACAGTGATTGACAGCAAACATGTTTTCTTGTTAAGTACAGCAGTTTGGTCAGTGACATAAAGCTTCAAACTATATGATGCTCTACCTACCCGTTGAGCACCAGTTTTGCACATGAAGGGCTCCGCAAAATAACTTTCAGAATAAAGTTTGGTTGTAGTTGGGTTAGGTTTAGGCACCAAAACTTCTTAGTTAGGCTTAGGTTCATACTTGGGGTAGAAATAATTAAATACAGTTGTAAGTGAAGTCACTCAAGTGAAATAAGCGACGTTAGTATGTTGTACTTAATTTACATAAGTTAACTTGATAGCATGACTTAAATTGAGAACAATTTACTCTTGACTACGGTTCAAAAGCAATACAGGCTCCCTTGTCTCCAGAGGGAAAGTCCAGCATATGATGCATCCAACCACCCCAGCCACTCCCAAGAAACAATTTTTCTTGCTCTTTATACTACTTAGTTAAGCTTGTTAGCATGCTAATGTTTGCTAATTAGCAGCAAACACGTAGTACTAAGGCTGATGGGACTGTCCTTCAATCTTTAGATATATGTATACTCAAATCAAAGTAATGAACAAATTAAAATTGTTGGGTGAGGTGAAAAGTCGAGATTATCAGCGTGATTCTAAGTCATCTTGAGGTGGACAAGAATGGATGCACCAAATTTCATGGCGATCTGTTGAATAGATGTCAGGTGACATTTCAAACCGTGAATGTCTAGACATAATCTTAGAATTATTTCATCGGATATGTGAAAACTTTGACCTGCTGGTAGTGGCACATAAAATGTCAGAGAATTACCCAAGTCAGTAAGACACCATGAATGTTATATCAATCCATTCAATAATTTTACAGTCTAAATTGGTGGGCTGATCATCAAACCAACCGACAGGCGAACATTGTCATCTTTATGTGGATATCTTGGCAAAAAACCTGCCAACAGCAATGTATGTTGAAATGAAATCATCTTGCTAGTATATTGGTTGTGCTCCAACCCAAAGATCCACGTTTCCTCTGAGAGCAATTGAGCCATATTACAAACCCATTACAGCTGGTTTTGTCTGCGTTTCAGACCAAATAGACACACCTCGCTTCACTGCACAAAAGTGCCTCTTAGCATCTTTCTTATAGCTGTTTGTCTTCCAAGGCTTAGCCTAACCATCAATGACATAACAACATTATTCTTAAGGACTCGTGAAGTCATAGATTACCCTGTGCAAGAGGTGCTGATGAAACAACACTGGCAATCTAGGAGGTTGGGTGTTCCTAACAGCTGATCTAAGTCTCTAAAACATGACTTGGCACTTGGGAAATTTTAATCACAGCAGGCGGTCCGGTCGTTCTAGCATGCAAATGTCAAACACATGTTTTGGACGAGGCAAAAATCTGGGCCAACCAAAACACGCAAGCAGTCACAAACAGATACGCTCACGCCTCTGCACACACACGCATTTTCCTTCTCTATTTTTGTTTTAGTGGAGCCTTTTCAGCACTGGAGCAGGGGTGTGATTTTTCTCAGCAGTGTGTTGAGATTGTGAGTAATAGTGCAAGGAATGGACCTGCTGTTTTGCTGAGAAAGCAGCAGCGGACAGATTGCACGTCTGATCTCGGCTCATTTCTATCTGCAGGGTAACTTGCAGCCAAAGACCAAAGACGGTCCGGAATTTATAACCCGCCCTGTTTTAATAGTTTTGTAATCAAAAATGTGCCCTGCAGATGATTTTAGTCATTCATTTATTGTTTCTTCCATGTGTTGGCTCAGCTCTCACTTTCAATCACGGATGCATTTCAGCTCATTGTGAGATAATTTCATGCGTTGTGTTCTGCATCTGTGTTTTTCATGAAAGGCGTCAGCTCAGTTTGGCTTGCAAATTCATCTACAGGAGCGAGGGGTTGTTCTACATCACTTGTTCACACCATTTACTGTTTTGTCAGCTGCTGCTGTGTCCCTTAAGAGCTGTTTTGTTCAAACATATGTAAATGCAGGCGTCATCGATGAAGTTGTTCTGTTGCCATCACGCTCACCATGACACCCCTCTAGGCAGGTCAGGCATGTCATGCCTGCAGGATGAGATTAAGAGCCAGGCTAAAATGTGAAAGGGAGTTAGAGGGGTTTATTTACTCACCTCTTGGATTTAAGCCTTTGGGCTCCAAGGGTTCCTCCAGCCACACGTATATCACATAGCAGCCACACCCAAGACTTCAATTAACATTTAATTGAACTCTCACCTCAGGAATCTTCAGGAAATGCATTTTGACATTTGCATTATGTGAGTGCACACACATGCACATAAAGTCTTAGTCTTAATTCCCAATGCATTTAGTGCATTTTCAATTTTGCACACAAAACACCCTACGCTGGAGCGCAAAAAGTTGTATAATGTAGTGATAGAAGCAATGAGGCAACAGTGCAGTGTAAACAGACTTACATGCACAAATGCATAATAATGTAGTTTATTGTAAGTCACATTGGACAAAAGCGTCTGCTAAATGCCCTAAATTTAGATGTAATTGTACATGAAGCACGTGACTTGAACATTCACATATGAGACGAAAAATAGCAGTAGACCAAAACATCAGATGTGTAATGTTTATTAAATAGATGCATGAAATGAACACAAGTGCCATATGCCCGTTGTGTGTTCTACATTGTTTTCGCTGTTTTCACCAGCACAAATTTAATTCCATCATCTTGTTTCACCCTCCTCTTCTGCAATGTTATAATCTCTCCCAACTGGGACTTGGTGCCACCTGCTGCACATCTTTGTGAACCAACCCATTACAGTAGTGGATGGAAACGAGAATTTATTTGCGTTTTCTTTTGTTGATTTTCAAGGATTGCGGTTTAATTGGAGCTGTGTTTGGATAGAAACCTAGACATTGACATTTAACCTCACGTGCTGTATATAACCGACCACATATATATCTGCCAACCATCTAAGACTGCAAGTAATGACTCAATTCATGTAGTGATTCAATTAATTTTATTGTTGCCCTGCAGAATATTACAAAATGTTAGAAATGCACTCGAGAAGAGTGACATGTAATAGAGAAAAGCAGCAAATTCTCTCATTTGAGAAGCTGGAATGAGAAAATATTTTGCATTTGCTCAATGAATGCCATATAATACCATTTATCAACTACCAGCCAGAACTTTGTTTTGTGCCTGGTCAGCAGAGCTCCTCAGTGGAGGGAGCTCAGTCCGACTCCTGTTGCTGAGTCACCAAATGCCTGCGAGTTCCTCTCACCGCCCCCTCACTCCCTAAACATCCCACCCACTCGCTCACCCTCGACTCTCCGAACGCACCAACTCCTCATTCACTACAAATGGACTGGCTGTGCAGCAAATAAGCTGCCGGCATCACAAATCAACGTGATTCAACACTGTATCTGTCGTGTGAAGCAGCAATCTTTTCATGCTATTGTTGTTTGATTTGGGCTAATTTTATAAGGATTGTTAAAGCCGCTTTGCTCAGCTGGATTAAATGTAGATTTACTCAGCAGAGCCATTCAGGCAGCATTTCTGTCAACCTTTAAACCAGACCATTCAGCTTGGTTTGTGGTGAGAAGAAATGCTGCGCAAAGCGAGTAAATCCATGGCACCTCCTGCTGTTCTGTTTTACAGAGCGGCCAGACGGTATTAAGACTTGAGGTATCAAGACGCTTTTTAGTTGTTATGACTCTGAACTCCAGCACGTTGGATGTGAAATCAAATAACGACTCTAAACTTGTGAAAAAGTGGTTTAGATCTACGTCTCAGGGCTCGTTAACAGATTTTTCTGTCTCCCGCTTTGCCGCCAATGGACTGTCTGAGCTGAGGTCTTCAGCCCACAGAGATCAGCAGATGCTCTGTAGATTATATGGATTTGTGCTACCTTTGGGGGCTTTTTGCCTTCGGTCGGGCCTTCAGCAGGTCAAACACATCAGTAAAGCTTAATGTATGTGTAGGATTATTGTTCTTATTCTTTGTCTAAACTTTAGGGAATTTCAGGGCTGAGGCTAACGATATCTGGCATATATATATGGGTGCAAATACTATCAAATGCCTTTACAACTTAGAGCTTGCATTTGAGCCTCATATTTATAATCAAATACAGAGAAAGAAGTACCACTCTACATTTTTCTCATCATCATTGACTTTATCTAAATCTTCGACACCTGGAGCAATGCCCCGTCCTTTCCAGGACCTGTCTCTTTACTGACGCTGCATCCTCTCCAGGGCCAGTGCGGCATCGATCTGTCGGTGTTGGTGTGCACATGCCCGTGTGTAGGAAAAAGCGTAAGCTCATGCACAGGCACATGGGAATTATGTTCCAGCCTGGGTGTGCGTGCACGCTGATGCGCTCATGTACAAACACCCTGCGACACACAGGCGTAGTCATGCATAAGTGAGCAGACCCATGTATTATGATTTGGCGTGAAATGGGACAGGTCATGGACGGGGCCGCAGCGCATTGGCAGGTGCTGACCAGGTTGATGCGATCTATGGAGTACAATTTGCACATATTAGCCACAGTTGCCCTTTCTCCTTCAAGCAGCACGGGTTCAGATCAAATCAATGTGGTGGGTCTCGAAGCTAAATAAGCTCTAGAATTGATCTGGAGAAAACTTGTTCACGTCGATAATTCATATCGACGGTTGGGGGAAATGCATGGAAATCTGCCTGTCCAACTTTTCCAAAAGGCTTTAGCAGCATGTGCATTATGTTAAGCTAAGCTACATTTTGGGTCAGTGACATAAGTCAGAACCCTGTACATTTTGTATGGGGCTGAATCCCCCCTGTAGGCTTACAGACATTCGGTCTGGCTCTGGTGTTAAATGGGGTCTTTGGGTCAGCAGCAGCCACGCTCTTTCTGCTCCCTCAGGCCAACCCGGAGGCTTTTCTTGCTGGGACATACGCAGTGAAATCCCCTGTAATCAAGCAGCTGGAAGGTCTGCTTTGAGGGGATTTAGCGTGGCGTGGGCCTGTGCCAATCTGACTGCAATCAGGATTTACACAGGCCCGGCTCCTGATGGCATTCAGCAACTTTAGCATGAGCTGATGCTCGGAGACTTATTACAGTCATTCATGCGCTTGTCTTGCACAGCATCGCGGCGTGTCACACACAAGATACACAAGAGCTCATCAGAGTTGTGAGCGCACTCTAACACATGCCGCGGGACCTGCATTTGTGCTGCTTTTTAAAACTTGCGCTTTTATGTTGTATGTGGTTATCAACTTATATAGTTTTCATTGAAAAAGTATTCATTCACCACCATTTTATTTTTATATTTATATATTTTGCATCACTCTCACGTTTATGACTATACTCGGCTTTGAACAGATATTGTTAAATTCAAGCCCCCTTCCTATCCGTTTGGCATGGATCCATGTAGGTTTTTAATGTTTGTCTTAAAGTTGTTTGCAGAACATTGCAAACAAAATCTGTTGGGCCAGCTTGAACGAATAAAGGTTGAATAATTTGAATACCTAAAACCTTCCTCTGGGCGTTCACTCAAAGTGTTCTTTGCATGCGCAATATTTTGAGTGAAATGTGCGTGTAAATTGGAAAATTTAACTGTGAAAGGGAGTGAGGAAAGAGTGTGAGCGAAAAAAAAGGAAAAAAAAGACAGGAGAAAGAGACGGTTTGTAAAAGACAGAAACTCCCGGAGGCAGTGGGACAGTGGGACACACGCACACACACATACACACACACGCACACACGGACGGGCTCAGCCGTCCCTCCTCTGTCTGTCTATTATTGATGTTGGGCACGCAGGGTTCCCACTCAGCCATCTGTTCTCAGCTCTCCCACTCTGTGCCCCTTTTTGCTTCATGCCTACCACTTTGGCAGGCTGGCATAAGCAGAGCAATGCCGTCCTATCAAAGTGTGAACACTTCATGAATATCTCACACTATCGGGGAGTTAGCTATTGGAGGAAGAGCCGAGAGACAGAGAAAAATGAGAAAAGGCGCTGCAGTGATGCGATGAATTTTTCATTAATTCAGCCTCTTTGTTGGACGACTTCCAACACATGCATTGATTTGTGGTGCAAGATATAATCACGTCACGACTGCATTAGATGTAAACAGGATTGACGGTGGGGTGTGTTTTTGTGACGGGCTGTCAATAGTCCTCTTGTGCGATGTTTTCAGATGTAAATCAAATCACGGCCCCGCCCTCCCACTGTTAATGGCATATGGCTGCAGGTTTGATTTCATTCGACTCGTAATTGATGACCATGCATATTCAGTCAAGCCCGGTTGCCAGGGGTAACGAGGCCCTGCAGGTCTTTCCCATTGGCTGCGAGGGTGGTCACATGAGGCTTTGCTTGGCCCCCGGCTGCGACAGAGGGCACATGTGGCCACTCTGGAGAGGTGTAAGGGTGGCGTGTGTGTTTGCAAACACTCGCAGTTAATCTGTGGATGCAATTCTCATCCCTGCTCCCCCCATCCCCCACCCGGCCCTGTCTACACACACACTCAAACACGTTCATACATTTCATGCAGTAAATGGATCACAAACGTTGCGTGCAAAGTCTCGTGCAAGCTTCTGCGAGGCTGTCTTCACTTAACATGTGTCTTCGGTTGCATCCCCCCGACTGACAGAAAGGGTCAGATGTGGGTGAGGAGATGCCACGGGGCGGAGTGGTGGAGCGGTGATTAAGGTGAGGTATTGGTCCATGAGCTTTAGATATCTTAGCTATCACCCCTTCGTGTGACTTGTCTTTTCCCTTATTCCTAGAGGGGTCACAGAAGCTTTATTCTCTGGCTAGCCCCAGAGTTAAGACCCCCCGGGGAGTACGAGATGAGAGGGGAATTAATAATGTGTAGAGACTCAAAGGCTTTGACTGAGCCAAAGGATCAGAGGAGGGTGAAGAGGGTGTATTAGAGGCAGGAAGGGGAAACAGAAACACGGGCAGGGAGAGGAGAGCCCAATCAGGCAGACGGGCCACCTTTGAGGGAAGCAAGAGGAGTGGCATTATGAGGCAGATAAAAGGAGGCAGCTCCCCAAAAAAAGTGTTTTAAAGAGATCAGCAATCAAAGGGCTACTCCACTGAAAATCTTTTGAGTACCACTCAGAGCCTCTAGGCCTGAAGAGGGCATCTTCCACATAGCTTTTTGGGTCGAGAATTCCCTTGAATTTTGCCTTGTGTTTATATATTGCTTTTATCCACAGATGTAATGTGGCCCAACAACTGCCATTTTGGGCACTCGTCACAATGTGCAAACAAATTTGCACTTCCTCAGCTGCCCCGAAAACAGATTGCACATTAGCATTTCTTATCAAAGCCAGAGGGAGTCACGAACTGCCAGCGCTCCCAGTCTCGAGACACGTTTCACACGTAATGGCGTGTGAGTCTAACATGAGCTAAAAAAACCAGAACAAACTCCTCAACGTTAAGGAAACTGAGATTTAATTGTAACAGACTACACATAATGGTGTGTGGAAGTCACGCTAGCGTGCTAAGCGTTGGCACACTCAACGCCTCGTCTCCCGGGGCCACGCAGGCCTCGGCCCTGCTGTGACCTCTCTGGCTCTGAGCCAGCAGCTCTGCTATCCTTTGAACCTGGACAGACTTTCTGAAGCCGGCTGTGTTGAGCCAGATCTGACCATACAGTAGCTTATCACACTACCCAGTATTAAGTAACGTTTGATGATCTTCCTTGACGAACAGTAAGCATTGAACTAAAATGCACATACAATAAACAATGTAGTTGGATTATGGCTCTCCTCAGTGGGATATATTGTCTTTGCTGTTTATTGTTGCCTGTGGTTGTTTATCTGTTTATTACTTTCTATGA
>CAEMYA010000179.1:268963-283842 GCA_903131615.1 Diplodus sargus | reverse complement strand
TGCCGATTTTTACTTCATACTGTTTATTGTTTGGTTACTTTTGTTGGTTGTTGGTTGTTGTCGATTGATACCTCTGGTCATTTGGTTTTCAGTTGCATTTATTGTTGATTGTTACTTTTGATAATTTGTTTTTCGGTTTATCTTTAGTTTATCATTTTGTAACTTCTGTTGATGGTTGTTGATTTCTCTTGAATTGTTGATTGTTGCATTTCTGTTTATTAAAGCTAACAATCAACTGATCAATGGCAACCATCAACAACAATCGACAAAAGAAACTAAAAGATAAACAGTCTAAGACATCAATCACCTATAAATAAAACAGTCATCAGAGACAATAAACATCAACTTAAGTAACAAAAAGCGAAACTAAAAACAAATGATCAAAGGTAACAAACAGCTACTCAAACAGCTCTGCCCAAGCAGATCCTGCTGTGACCTCTCTGGCTCTGAACCAGCAGCTCTTCTATCCTTTGAACCTGGACAGACCTGCTTGAAACCAGCTGCATTAAGCCGGATCAGACGACAGCTGATCACACCACCCAGCATTAAATATGAATCGCCATTGGAGACTACATTTATCTGTAAATCCAAGCAAGCTTCTTCATTTGCATTTTCTTGTTTCCTTTTTCTGGCATTTTGTCCGTCAACCTCCCACAAAGACAATGACGGCTAATAAGACCAAAAGAAATGGGGCTAATAAGGATTCTGGGGCAGTATGCCATATGTGATCCCTCCCTGAGGCACGGGCAGGTGGGCAGCATGCCACCCAGCAGCACAATGGGTTTATCCACGGTGATTTATTAAACACCCTAACCATTGGCTAAATTAGCTATTTACTCGTCCACTCTACCCTCATCTGCCTCCCTTTCCTTCGGTCTCTAACTGCAAAGTGCAGTTAGAATATACGTTAAGGAGGTGTGTAATGGTGGACCTGCCCCATATTGGAACCAATAAACATGAACACGACTGACTATTACATGGGTCTTTAGCGCCACAGAGAAATAACCTCTTATCTTCCTGTCGAGCAGTAGTCCCCGTCGAGGTCTTTTCCCTCCGCAGAGAGGTTTGATTTTAATGAATGTGATGTTTACATGCTCAAAAAAACAGTGCTCCGCACAATCCCTCCGCCCTCTACACCTGATTATGTTAACTATGAGTACAGCTTGAATAGAGAGATTGCAAGGTTTCCGTCAAGAGTACTTTAATGCAGGTACTCCACGCTTCTAAAGCGAGGGCTTCTCTTCACAGCAGCCATTAGCGTCGGCCTATCTTGAACGTTAACACCACGAGCGGTGAGACGCTGCATTGTGTGTTCAGACAAGGGGGAGTTTGATGAGAGGCTGTAGATGACACACCTGCCGAGGAAGAGGGGTTGAGATAACAATTTTCCCCTCCCTGTCAGAGAGACATCTGGCATTGTCACGGTGATGCAAGCCGAAATACACCCAGGAGTGGGTAATGAGGCGTAGGAGACGGGGGTTTGTGTTTTCGTGTGTGCGCAGGTCTGTGTGTGTTTTAGGATGGTGATTCCCCTCGTCCTCCTGAACTAGCCTCTGTAGACCCTGCGAGCGCTCCATCTGTAGTCTTCAGCCGTAAGCCCACTTGCGTGTGACTCACAAGCAGCTGTGAAATCAGCTTAAATAGTGGCGCACATTTAACCTTCTTCTCGTGAAAAACTGAATAGGACATAGTAAGGAGGTTTGCAGAAAACTTAAAATGGAGGTAATAAATGATAAGTAAATGTACAGCGGTTGGTCTAGTGTGTGACTGAATGTGGGTGTTGTTGTGTTATCTAACCAGAGGGGGTACGCAGCCATCCGTGACTGTGCACACGTCTTTGGATGTCACCATTAACATGGTGGCCTGCATTATGTTTACACACAGTCCTGTGCGGGGATGCATATGCCTGGGAGGGTTTGCTGAGAAACATGCAAGTGTGTTGGATAATAAACCTTGAAGAACAGTGAATACTCAACTGAAATCAACATGTTTTCTTTTATCAGATAGCAGATACAATGTAGCTTGATAGTGGCTCTTCCTTGGTGGAATGTCTTACCTTTGTTGTTGATTGTTTACCCATGTTTGTTTATCTCTTAGTTACTTTTGATGATGGCTCTTGATGGTTTCCTTTGACGAGTGTTTTTATTTTGCTTTATAGCTGATTGATGCGTCAGACTGTTTATCTTGAAGTCACTTTTATTGGTGGTTGTTGTTTTTTTGCATTTGACAGTTTGTTTATAGTAACTTGTTCAGTTGATTCTCTTTGATTGTTTGTTTGGTTACTTTATCAGTTGTTTTTTGCCTTTGACAATTACATTTCTAGTTACTTTTATAGTTAACGCTACCCTCGAGCACTTTCTATCTCTATTATTACTCTTTGTTTCTTTTGCTGTGGCTTGTTGTCTCTGACACTTTGATCTTCAGTTACTTTTATCATTAATTGTTATTTTTGATAGCTTTACTGTTATAGCTGATCACTGAGCTTGACCCTTTATCTTTTAAACTTTTTTTGTATTAATTCCTGTTTTGTTTTATCTGATGCCCTTTAGCTTCCCCAAAGTTTTTAGTAACCCTGGTGTCTGCATGAACTAATACAGTATCATAAACAAATATCACAAATTTGATGAATTGATTCTCCAGATGAATTTGTAAGCCATAATGAGCTCCATTAAGGTTTTGTTTGACTGTTTATCTCTTCATTTGTTGCAGGTAATCTCCGCTCTGTCGAGGATCTCCCACCACAGCATTGCACAGATCAAAGGCATCAGGTACGTGTCTCGTTCGTGGTGCTCGCATTTATTATTCCAACAGCCAAAGCAATCACTAGTATCGGCATCAAAGAAAACCATTAGGACGTATTCCACATTTTACTTGCAGGCCTATATTAAGATGGAGGTGGCCATTAACATCTGCTGCTCATTTAGAAGTCGATTTACATTTTTAAGCAATTAGCTGCAGCTTTTAGCCAGTGTTATCTTGCTGGATGCAAAATAATCCACAACACATTTCCATCTGTCATTCGCACATTATTTATGTAGACATTTAGTAGCACAGGTCAGAATACATTGTACATTTTACACAGATGATGTGAAGCTGTGGAAATCCTTCACACTGCTGTATCAGGACTGGAATGGGCGTCTGATTTTCTCTTCATTTGCTCAATCTGCTTGGAGCTTGGCGGCTCACCGGCGCCACGTAAAAAGCCATTTTATTCGTCTGAGTAATGAGATGATGGAGCGCGCCCATTAGGAGCCATGCCACAAAATGAAGGGATGAAGAAGAGAGGGACAGAGGGAGAGGGACAGAGAAGGAGCAGGTCCCCTGCCATTAATAAAGACAGCACAACCAGCTGACTGCTGGCTAATTCACGGCCTGTCCACACTGACCATTTTGCTGTGAGGTGTCAAAAGCAAGGCTCCTACGACCTCAGTATAAACCACAAGCTGGACTTCCTGATCCCGTGTTACTTTAATCTCAGCAAATCAGAAAACTAATTCAACGATGCACTTTTATTTAAATTCCAGATTGCTAAACTGTGCAGGTCAGAACCCAGATGGTTATGAGCCTAGCTTTGTTGTCCTTCGACGGAGGGACAAGCACCTGAACACTGATCTGTCCTTGAGCAAAGCGATGATTTCCTCTCAGCCCGAGGGTTACTATGACCTCCTACCATGCTTTGGAAGTAGACATGAAAATAAAATTGCCTCATGGGGATTAATGAAATGTGACTTAATTAAGTAAGGTCAGGCCCTTGGCTTGAACAAGAAAACATTGACTGAGGTGATTTAAATGGTACGCTGAACTGCACTGTCCCAGGGGGAACTTTCAACTTGAAATTAATTAAATCTTCATTTTTTTTAAAGGTGCAATATGTACTTATTGGCTACCTGCTGAATTTGTGTGTTCATCTCACCAGAGTAACCTCTAACTGCAGCGATCTATATTCTGTTCCATGACTTCAGTAGCTGTTAACTCAGTTAGCAGTGCAGCTAGCCGGACAACTGGGTTGGGCTTTGGCATCGACACGGCACAGGGTAGCTGGTTAGCATGCTACTTCGGTAAATATCTCTGCAACGCATTACATAGACAGCTTTGACATGAGGTCAAAGTGGTTTGCCTTACATTCTCTGGTTATATCTTGGTCATTCCTGAATGTTTTAAACTAAAAATCATACTGCACCTTTAATGTATTACTTGAAATGGAAACCATCTTCTGCGCAGCAAATTCAAAGTTTCTCCCTCCGTCTGTTTCTGCCTACAAAAGTTGCCTTTCTCACCTTATGCCGGTTGAGTTTTATAATAAGCAATCACTTTAACTGAAATACCAACTCTATTCTCACCATCTACACATTATTCGTTCGCCTGCTAGCTGTTAGTCTTTCCTCTAGTTTGTTTAGGAAATCTTGTTAGAGTCTCTAAAATTCCTGGATGTTCCACCCCATGTGCCAAAGCCTTGTCTGGTAAGCTGCGGGAGGCTTCACATGTATTGATATGAGAAGTTTGGAGACATCTCTGAGGAGTGGACGATGCAAATTAATTGAAATTTATGATTTTAATCAATGAAATGCAGTGCTAATGTGCTGATAATCAGTGGCATTAGCATGAGTGCATATTTAGTGTACATATCCATGATGGTGCTTATCTGTTGCTGCCTTTGCGCCAGGATTTACAGATATGCGCAGGGATTAATGTGTGACGAGGTCAGGGGCAATGTAGTGTATGAGCCAACATGAACAGAGTGTTACTATCAAGCAGAGCACTTACACGTGGATGATCGCTGACCCCAGTTGGCCTTTTCTAAGGGATCCTCTCACCGTTTCTTGCTGAGGGTGAGGTCAGCCGCTTTCAAAGGTCCGAGGACCTGTCACACCTCTTCTGTCTCGCTTCAAAGCCCCCGTCAACTACGCACAGGCCTGACAGCAGCCATAACTCATTCCAACACTGACCATACCGGCATCACAGCCCTGTACCATATAGGCAGTGCAGGCCTTCCAGGCCTACCAGTACAGTGATGTGGCCTTATGTAGCACCTTTCTGAAAAAGATTATAACTACATGGATAATAAGAATAACAGAAACAAACAAAAATAGAATCAAATGAAATTTAATAGATAAGACTGATGACTACATGAACGTGTCTTATATTTGTGGTTTTATGTTTATTTCTTCATGAAATTCAGGGATTTAATGTTACTGTATCTGCAAGTCTTGCGTTCTCAGGTATGGATTTCTCTATTTGAGAGAAACAGCCAAAGTTTGTCTTGAGCTGGCTCTCACAAGCAGGGCGAAGCTTGATGCGTAAATCTCACGAGGGACCTATGAGACCAACCTAGGTGCCAATTTATATATTGCTTTAAAGTAATTAAATCAGTTGAAGCTTCATATAATTTAGAAATAACGGGTTACAGTAAGAGAAGAGGGAACAGACGATTTACTACAAAGCTTGATACCCCACATTTTTAAAATTATGTAAATAATCTTAAATGTAATTTGAATTAGCAGAAACTTAAACATAACTTTTTACTCATAACTATCTCTTAGAGCTCCAGATTTTTTCTTTCAGACTTAACTTTATAGCCAATCAAATTGGAGTAATCAAATGTAATAAGTGTTAAATATCGCACTAGTGGTGCCATATTTAATGATAACAATAATTAATGATACTTGGTAAAGTAACTGCTAAACTGTCAGAGAAAACAATCAACAAGGAAAAAATAAGATACAGTCAAAGGTAAAAATATAAGTAAATAAAAACAAATGATCAAAGGCCTCAATCAACTTTACAAGTCACTGTAAACAAATAGTCTAATGCAACAATCAACAACTTTTAACACAAACTGCTAAAAGATAAACTGTCTGAGGCAATGATCAAAACAAGCGTTAGAGGCAACAATCAACAACCAGTAACAAAAGTAACCAGATGTGAAAAAGCCTTTAACATGAAAATTGAAATTCAGTGAAGGAGAAGCACACCTTGTTTCCTCATCAGATGCTAAATCATGTGCCTCGTCTGAGGTTCTAGTAATCAAGATGGTTCAGTTATTGAAGGCTCAGACTGAATGGTAACAGGAAAGGCAGAATTTTAGATTTCATATAATTGGGTATAAAAATGTTATGTTATTTTTATTATTTGTGGATAGCACATGAAATCTGTGAAATGGACATTTTTCGTACATCTCCACGTACGATTACTGTTTTCACATGTGAACATGTGAGCTGAACATTTACGCATGTGAAAGGTAGACATTCAGAATCTCCACATGGGGAAACTATCCCACAATGCACCTGGTTCAGTTTGAATTCAACTGTACTTGAGTTTAATCTATTGTTCATCTCCACATCTGACAGGATACTGCCTGTAGAGCTACAGAGGGATTAAAGGGATTTAGAGTTTCATCTATAAATCACAGATGCTTATGAGAAACAGATAAGGCCAAGATCAATGAAATTAACTTAATGTGTTGGAGGTTAATGGAGGAAAACACAGTGTATTAAGAAAGTTGTTTCTGAAAGTGATTTCAAGGATCTTTCCCAGCTTTAGTTCCTCTTGGCGGAGGCCTTGATGCCCGGGTAATAACCCCGCTGTCTTAAATCATGTTCATCTGGGCACCGCATCAGGCCGTCCAATGAGAGGAGAGTTCCTCACTGTGTTAAATCTCCAGGCAACATTGCCACAGGCATGTCCATCGACGTTCCGTTGAAGCTCATTGATCTCGTCTCTGATGTCGGTCCCCTGGAATCGGACAACAACAGTTCATGTCTGTGTCAGCATTCTAGCCATTCTGCACATTCAGAGATACACCGGACACGCTGTCACATTTCCTCACGCACAGTACACTCCCATCCCTTGCATTCTTTAGTTTCTATCCTGTCTTTTATCAGCATCCTTATTTGAACTCTTGCAACCAGCAAGAATATTTCCCTTACGTTCAAGAGCATATATGGCACGGTAAATTAGTCACGTCCTCTTTTTTCAGTATTCCAATACTTTTTTCCTTGCTTCTTTTTTTAATTTAAGATTAAACTGTGATTAAGTCATTCAAATCCCTCTAAACCGGGCTTCCCAGCTCGTGAAACACACATATATCTCAGTTGACAGAAGTTTCTCTGATTTCTCCAGGAAAGGTTCTACAAAATTTTTTTTTTGCTTTTTGAAGAACCTCTGACTTTACTGTCTACCCCTCCTCCCACTTCTGAAACAAACCGTTGTCCTCTATACCGTCTGCATCTCTCCATCTCTACACAATCTATCGCCAGACCTGTCAACCCAAAACAAAAGCTGATTCCAGTTTACTCTTTTTATCTGAGATCCTAAATCCTCTTTGTGTCGTCCCTGTCCCTTCGCGCCCTGGGAGCTGACCTTGTGCTCCTCACAGCTTATCTACAGTACGAGCCCTGCGTCATCCTCTCTTCTGTAACCAGCAGTAAACCCCCCCCCCCATCATTACTGTCCTCCGCTGACCCCTCTCTAACCTTCATCCAACTCACACTCCTCAACTAGTTCATCGCTGATCCCTGCAGTCGGAGTGTGTGTGTGATGGGCACCGGGGATCAGGGTCACAGAGTGCCAGAGGCGTCAGCTCGATGTCTCGACAAAGAGCAGATGAGGAGGAAGTTTTAGGAGGGCTTTAGATAATGATAGTCCTCTAAAACCCTTCCAGTTACACACAATTATCATATGTCCGGTATATAATACACTTAAATGTGACTTTCCTTTAATAGTCGTTTGATTATTTTTTAGACTAATGGTCTTGAGTGACATCGGTATACATTTTTTAAGTTCCCGGCCCAACCCTGTCTATATGTATGTCATGCAGTATATGTAACCAACCCAAACAGAAGCAAACTGGTTGGTAGAGCAAATCTCTTTTGTATAGTTTTTCTTATTCACATTGTTGAAAGTAAAAGAAAACGTTGTAAATAATTAAAATAAACTAAAAAGTCCTAGCAATCTATTCATATTGTACATCCCGACAAACAACATAACGTGTCAAAAGGAAAATAAAGAGAGAAACCATATAATGGGTCATTTAAATTAAGATAAGAAATAGTTTTGATAAAGAAAAAAGGCCACTTGGTGCCACTTGCCACTTACAGGCTCAGATTGCCAGCTGCGGTGATCTCTTGGACCTATTCCCAAACTTGTCATACCTTTAGTCACTTTAGTACCAAAGAACAATATGTAAAAATAGGAGACACAGGTATAAAGATTCCAGCATTGCCCTTTAGATAACACACAGGCTGCAACTCAAGATTATTTTCACTCTCCATTATTGAGCCGACATTTTGCAGTTTAGTCGAAGAAAATGTTTAAATATAAAAAAAACTAATCATATTCTTAATTTCCTAAAATGCCTGTCATGATGTTTTGAAAATGGATTCTTATGTCATAAAGATATACAATTTGCCTTGACTTTAAAGCAACTAACAGCTGAGAAGCTGTAGCCAGAGAATATTTGACTGTTCTAATATTTATTTTATTATTATTTATTAATATTGATATTATTTTTTTGTTGTTGTCATTGATCAAGTAATAGATTAATTGTTTCAGCTCCAACTGAAATCCTTTGTTCCAAGTTGAAAAGACATTTGTGATTTGAAATGGAAATGTACATATTGTATAAAAATAAAATAAAATAAAAACGGAGTAATAATTTTTGTACTTTTACAGCATTACTGCTTAGAGACATTGTTTCCTCTTTATTTTTGCACAAGAACAATATAGAATGCACTTGTTTCCACATTTATTTTCAAGATGAGCAGGGTGCACTTCACAACAGCTTCACTGCAACTTCACAGCGTAGGACAAGCGTCACCGTTTCACTCCCTGCCTCCCTCATCCTCTGGGCACAGCTCTGCCCCCTCGCACCACTGCATTACATCACATCACACACATTAGTGTGAAGTTATCACATCGCACATCCACATCTCCATTTTTTACACATGGCATTTGAATGCATCGTGTGCTAATTCAGAACATAAATGTTGTGGAAAATAACTCACACGTGCAAAGAAAGAGGCTCTTACTCATGTGTTACTTTGCGCACACACACACATACTAACACACACACTCCCTAGGCGAGAGTGGCTTGGGAGTGAAACTGCATATACCAGGTTTAAAAGAAGACCAGGAAGGTTTTTATGGACAGGCATGGTACAATAAGTGGCGAGGTGCACTAGCTTTGCTCGAGCTGCAGCGATTTATTGACCCCCGCAGAAACCCAGCCGTGTCCTGGGACGTGAAACTGCTGCCAACGCCGGCGGTTTGAGCTGCGTTCACCCCTAACGACTACACTGTTCTGCTGTTCGACAGTAGTTGATCAATGGGACCGGCCCACTGCGGCTATGTCTTGCACACATGTGCAAACAATTCCCTTTATAACAGCATCGAACAGCGATGAAGGTATTATAGAGCATGGTGTGAAATTAGCCAGGAATAGGCAGGACACGAAGGACGGAAAGAGAGAGCGAAGAGTTGGGTCAGAGAAGAAATGAAACGTGGGCCCTCATTTATTACATTCATTAAATGCAAAAGACAGTTTTCCTGTTTGATCTTACGTTGTTGTTAACCTTTAAATAATAGGAAAGCCTCAACGCCCCACACTAGAGCGTAGCGACAAAAAAAAAACAAGCCATTAACAGTCATTTTAAAAAGCAGGTAATATTTAATTTAACAGCTCTACATTTTATATTTTATAACAACTTTTATGTTGAAGACCAGCCCCTTCAAGATGTCCTGAGCCAGAGATGCTGCCACAGGTTCATGGATTTGTTTTAGGAAAATAGCAATTGTGGCAGGGCAGCAAGACAATTATACATTTCCTCGAAACTAATATTCAATTTAAATTCAGCTCAATCATTCAGTTTTTACAGATGATTGCTTATTTTTTTTGGTGCGTAATGAATTTTATGCTTGCCGGCAGATAGATCTAAATGCACTGTACTTCCCAAAAGAAAAAGAAAAGACTCCCTGCTAGGGCTCGCAAATTAAACAAATTACTTGGTTGTATGTGTTGTCTCTATGCTTTTTTTAATGGGGTGCCAAATTATTGAGAAGTGACGGACTAATGGACACAAAATAAAACACACAGCGGAGATGCCCAACCAAACTGAACCAACAAACACACAAACAGTACAATACAGCCCATCAAACATGGAAGGAGGTATAAACGGGAACTGTTACACAAGTGTTTAATTGGTTGCGACAGAGAATGAATCCTTAAAACATGGACAGATGTGCCAAGTACCAAACAGAACTCCCATTACTGAAGCCCTATTCACACAGGACTAACATCACCTGGGGATCTCTAGTCATTTATAGTAAATGCGGTGGCTGTGTCTGCGATCTTCATCCCATGCAAATCTGCCATGTCTGTAATTTGTAAAATAAAGATTACACCGCAAAATACCGACTATATTTTGAGGTCATGTGATGATATTATTCCCGTGCAAATCAGCATCTCTGTAATTTGGGGTTGTATTTCTCTGAGCCATCTGTTTTCTTTTTGTCAGACAACTGAACGAGTATGAAATACGATAGCGACTCTCATCATGACCAACAGCAGTCAACAGTCGTGCTGCCAGATCGGCTTTTTTGACGTTTTAAAATGATTTAATGACAGAGAGGTTTCTGAGCGATGAAAGGCTGTCATATTCAAGTACAGCCACAGGGCATCGTTCACTCGATCTGAGTGAGCTGCAAATGTGAATTTATGCTGTAAAAGCAGAGAGTGATCAAATCAAACTTTAAACTCTAAAGAATTGTCTGCCTGCTGAAAAACCTACAGTATGTTTTACTCCTGAAAGTTGATGCAACACAGAGAATTGACATCATATCAACTTAATAATGTCAGTGAAGTACAGACGTCATCTATCCTGTCCGAGAGCACCACAGGAAACACAAATGTTGGGTGGTAATGTCTAAATTTATGGGCGTATTTACATTTACATTTAGGGCATTTAGCAGATGCTTTTTGTCCAAAGCGACTTAAAGTAATTCATACTGACATTCATACACCTATGGCTGTGGCTGCCATGCAAGGTGCCATCAAGCACATCGGGAGCAGTTTGGGGCTCAGTATCTTGCCTAAGGACACCTCGACATGCAGCCCAGGGGAATTGAACCGGCGATAACAAGACGCTGGCTCTGCCCCTGAGCCACAGCTGCCCTATGAAGCGTTTAAATTGTGGGTGGGACAATTTTACTTTAGGGTTAGGGTTCTCCCCTAGAATTTTGTGTATTTGTGAAAAAAGAGAGGCCGAAGAAACCAGTGTGTTTAGCTGCAAAACTACAGCTTATAAACCACCAAAAACATGCATTACCATATCGAGTGCGTGTGAGTTAATAGTCTAAGTCAAACCAACCAATCAGAGACAATGGGTCAGAGGCAGAGTAGGGCTGGTCTTGCAAGAACATTAATAGCTAAGATCGGTCAGTGTACTTTGGTGCAAGGCAGTTAAAAATGTCGTATTAAGTTTCATGAATTTGGGCTTTCTCTCAATAAGTAAGTGGAATGGATTTAATCACGAATGAAACTCAGAAGCAATGCTCTGCAACGTGTACATTTTCAACACAAGAACACAGTAGGGGGGTCCAAACTACTCATTTAAAAAAGTCCCACCCAGGTATAATGGGTGCGACAGCCATGTCTAAATGACACAAGGTCCCCTGGTAAAACTAGCCCTGTGTGACCAAGGCTTCAGAAAAAACTTTTCTGGCTTACCACACTGTACACAGACCCGAGCAACCTGAAGTAACAAGCTTGCAGGAAAGACAATAGAGCAGTGCTGAATAGCCAGGAGACGGCTCATCATTGGAGCTCTGATGAAATTATAAACATGGTTCAATTACACCTGGTTGTGTCATAACCGAAATGAAAACGGCAGCGTTGGACAGTGCTTGGCTCCGCAAAACAACTCCGGAGCGATGGATGCGAGCGCACATCTCCGCAAACTACTATGTAATTAAATTTTGCCCGGCGGGACTCCATTAATAACTTATAATATAATGCACACTTCATTGTAGGGGGCCATCAGATGTGGGTGTGCTATCACACTCCGGAGGACGCACCCTCTGCTCTGCGCTCCTGCTCATAACGGCGAGTGAGGAAGTTACATAAATCAGAGGAGGCCGTTTTTGTGTTATTATTATTTCTTTAATAATAGTTCTCGTAATTAGCTCGCCAAAATACAGAGGTTTTAATGAAGTCAGCCGCTTCAAACAAGGAAACGGTTGCACGGTTAATGAATCAGAGGAAGAGTGTGGAGGCTTGCATGATTCTTCACATGGCCGTGTGTGTGTGTGTGTGCGCTTAAGGGTGACCATCTGACCTTTGACTATCTAGCTGAGCATTCATTAACTTGATGGCTGACACTCTGTTTCACTGTGACCACTGCTTTAATCACACACAGGCTAATTGGCGGTGTCACAAGGACACACACAGCTTGACACACACACACACACAAACACACACACACACACATTCACAAACCTGCCACGTCCGCAACTAAAATGATAAAATAGACGGCTGCTTTTTATTGCTTGTTGCTCTTTTTGCACTCCCAGTAGAACTTTTACTGTCGTACATGGCCAACAGGTCACTGTTGTCAGCTGCCCGTGTCAGCGCGGTATCATTATTAACGCCTCAGTCGTCTGATCGTATTTTAAGATTAAACACAGGCAGATGATTTTTAAAGCCGAGCAGAGGGCTTTTTCTGAGAGCTTTGCACGTTCAGGCTCCGATGCTGAACTCTCTGTAACATCTCCCAGCTCATTTCACAGTCAACTTCGGCACACAGACATTAATTCTATCTCTCGTTGTTCTCTTTCCTGCTCTAACATTTCTCTTGAATCTTTCCACACAATAAGACTCAGTGTTCATAGAATGTATTCACCGCTTTACTTACTTTATTTATGTGCATATCCTACAATCACAGAATGTTTTCACGCCGGGCTTTAGAGTCTGTGAAAGCCATGACTCCCTTGATCCCTTGAAAAAACTCCTCGCACACATGCTCTTACCACCTCCCTGTGTGGTACAAAAACCACCCCTTTCTCAAGTGTATATGACGTTTGCTTGCACAACATAGTCAGGAAACTAAAGTCGTATTAAGTTACTGCAGGAGATGGAGACACACAAACATGCACAAAACACTTCCTTAGGAAATAAAAGACTTCTTTTATAATAATAGATTTAATTTATATAGCGCCTTTCAGGGTACCCAAGGACACTTGACAAAGGAAATAAACATATATGAAAACAAACAAAGCAAAGAATAAATGGAGCGCCTGTCAGTCAGCACGGAGGGAACAGCCACACCACCGTCAACACCGCCACCAGCACCGCAGGGAACAGCACCCTCCGTCCAGAAGCGAACTTACGTCTGGAGGTCCCATGGACACAGGAGACCCAGAGATCCAGTCCCAGTGACAGAGCCCGGGGGGAAGCGACAGCGGAAGTCCAGGAGCTCCCGATCTGAACACCTGAAGATCCCATCAGCAACGGTGGAGCATCGACCATCCAACATCACCGCGAGCTGGGGGAGACCACAGTGAACAACCCTGAGGTTGTGGCGGATGGAGGACCAGCAGAGCAATGATGGACATCGAGTACGTCTGCTTAAAGGTTAGCGTTGCTATGCTAACTGCTGAATTGGTGAGGCTAACAGCGGATCAACAGGGCGAACAGCTGATCAGCGGAGAAAGATGAGTCCATGGAGCCAGTTCTTCAGGTGTGCAGGCTTCAAAGGTAGTAGCACAGCCTCAGAGCTTGCAAATGACAACTTGGCTTTCTTCTTTTAGCAGAAAAAAGCTATATCGTCACGGATCGAGAAGCGGCGATACTTAAGCCAGCGTCCTCTCGCATCCGGGTTGCCATGGAGACTTATTAATAGGACTAAAACAGAATAAGATATAAAGATGACTAAACCAAGGGGAAGTAAAGAGTAAAAGTAAAGATATTGTGATAAGATATTATTTTGGTAAAAAATAAATAATGCTCTAGTAAGAAGTCTTGGAATATCCCATTTTAAATGCACTAGTAAGTATCAGAAGTATAACTTAAAGTAGTTATCTGTCTGATTATTGCATCTGATATCCAGCACTCTTCTGATTATTGGAATATATTTTTTTCTGATTGCCAATAAAATGATTTGATTTTAGCCTACATGCAAAACAACATTTCATTAAGATTATCAAATAAATGTAGTGGAGTTAAAAGTACAATATTTATTTTCTCCAAAATGAAGTGATGTGGAGGTCTACAATGACTTCAAAATTGTTCTTGTACTTTTACAGTACTTAAAGGAGTACAGGTACTGGGATACATTCCATCACTTCCTACTTGGAACTCTAGCAAATTTTAAAGGTGCACAATGTAGTTAAAGGGAAGACATTTTAACCATTAGAGAAATAAACTGAATAAACAAACTGACCTTAAAGGACAACACAGTTTCCTACTGTTTTACTTTGTTTATATGTGGTCGACCCGCCACCCTGCTAAACAACACAGTTTCCCTTTGATGTCTAATCAGACTGAAAAGAACAGTCTTTATTGTTTATTTTTTAGAACAACATTTATTCAGATTTCATTTCACATTATTGCAAACTACAGTTTGCAGGCAGGAATTGTTGATCAAGAGACAACAGTGGTCTCACTTCTTGCTTATGTCAGCTCATACAGGCTTGGATGCACAGGAATTTGTCACTGAGGACAACTCTTTGAACGTGGCATTTCCCATTTTTCACAGCTGGTCGTGTAGCTGGTTGAATATATTAGTTTATTATGCCTTTCAAACATCCTGAGGATTTGCAGCATGGAAGTGGTTTGGCTGCTGTGGTGACAGTTCTGGTAAGAACAGAGGCTCGACAATAGTTTTTTT
>CAEMYA010000179.1:236377-261745 GCA_903131615.1 Diplodus sargus | reverse complement strand
GTTATTTGACTTTAAGATCAATGAATATTGATAGTGGAAACCATCAGTCAGTTAAGAAGGCAATTGATGACATCACCAATTAGAAATCGGAAGAAGGTTTTAGAATGTCGAGATATATATATAGAGGCATACATGGCCATAGTTGGAAAAATCAAATCAGCCGATAAGAAACCTTATCTCCTAATGTGTTTAGCCCTCAGCAGCATTCGCGCAATATAGCAATCAATGAGTACTCACTGATGAAAAGCAATACAAATATCTTAACTTGACTGATTGGCCCAAAGGATAACAAAATAACCCTCAGGGTAAATGGAAGAGGCTTAAGTTGATCAATCACTTTTGATCAATACAGTATTTCCCTTTGACAAGCTCTCACTAATGTCATTCAAGTTCAGGATCAATAGAAATCAGTTTCACTATTTTCTGTGTTATTAATAGTATTTTTTTAAACTTGTATGAAAAAATCACACTCAGACTGCCCCCAAACTCCTCCTCCATGCTCTCCCTGGAAATCCCACCACGGGTTATACTCATATGACTGCACCAGACCTCCGTCGTATAATACCATCTCCAAGGGATAAGAGCAAAATGAAGTACAACATCTGCTTTCTGAAAACGCTTCCTTGCCATCCAGCACACCAGTCCCTGTGGAGCCTACTGCAGTCTCAGGGTTCAGAGAGGAGACACCGATGGGACAGCGTCAGCTGGCCCTTGTCCTCCCACCCAGCCTTCTCAGTATTCAACATGAGCCACTTTAAATTAATGAAGAAAGAAGACGCACAGTGCTGAGAGTGAACCAAGCCACCTCAATTAAAACTTCAAATAACGCTCACATGAGCATGACGACAAGGCTGAATATTTGATTGAGGGCAGTTCTATCTTCTCTAGGTTTTTTTTCTATCCACTCTTCTTACAGGCAGTGAAATGAGGGACAATGATGGTAGATGTGGCAGGTCGTATGAAGCCAAGTTACAGAACCTGTATTTTTAGACTTGTGCCCATACATTTTTTTTTTTTTTTAGAATATTCATGAATTAATAAAGTATATAAAATCCCTACAGAATATCCTATTTCTGGGATTTAAAGTGAAATTACATTTTCTGGCCTGAGCGTGGTTGGTTTGGTGCTCACACAGCACAAGTATCCTCCTGAAGAATGCTCGAACAGGAAGATATACATGCATCGAGGGCTGATATATTTGGATGAGGCACCATTCATCCAAGAAGAGAAATCCCCTTTTGGCTTGCCCCCACTCAGGCCAGGTCAAAGTAAAAAATGGCATCCCTCTAGCTAGAAAGCACTAAGTGTTCTGCTCAAGGACATTGAAGCAAAGTGTGGAGAGTGGCCACTTGTGGAGCTTGAACCCTGGTCCCCCTTGTTCTGTGCAAGTGCAGCCCTCAGAGATCAGAGATCTTATGTAACTCAATATAACTCAATCAAAGCAGAACACACAGAGCTAACCTGCACACAGTTTTGGATTCAGTGTGACTCGGTGTTGTAGTGCTCGAGATTGGTCTTGTTCTCAAGAACACTTTTTGAAGGTCGCGGTCTCGTCTCAAAATGAACTGGCAATTTTACTTTGTCTCGTCTTGGTCTCAGACAAAGAGGACTCTATGGCAAAGAAAAGAGTCACCTAGAAAACCTTGAGGGGGGAAATGTGCTGTGTTAGGTTGTTGGTTAAACAAAACAAACAAAATATGTGTTGAATAAAATGGTGAGGTTGTCCTTACCTGGTAATGCTCTTGATGCACTCTGGTATTGGTCGTGACCTGGACTGGGTTTAGGTGGTCTGGACTGCCACCTTGGTGTGACTTACAATTTCTGTAGATATCTCCATTTTTGTTTCTTTATCTCCATTTTCATCACAAATATATATCCATAAATATTAGAAATCATTGACAAAGGATGCTTTTTATAACTTTTTTTATAAATTTTATAGTTTTCTTCAGTATCAAAGCAATCCAGTGATAGCTGTCTGTACAAACAGAGACCGTTAATAAATAATTCTGCACACTTTAAATGGTCCCAATATGCCAAAGAATAGACAAATGTAAGTAAAAAATGTGCCAACTCTTAATTAACTCAACATAACTTAAACAAGTCAGAACCCACAGAGGTGTCACATACAGTATATTGTTAAATTCAGTGTGACTTACATTTCAGAGGATAGCATTATCTCCCTGTCCGTCAGAAATACTTGTCCATAACTCTACTCAGACATCACAAACAAAGGATGCTTTTTTTCAACTCCAGAACTTGCCTGAGAATCATCACAATTAAAAATGTTCTTTAGTATCAAAGTAATCCTGGCACATCCATGGCTACATTACAAAGAGGGAGTGCTAGTATCTAATTCTGCACACTTTAAATTGTGCTTTTTGCCAGAAGATAGACAAAAATGAGAAAAAAGTAAAACAGGATCCTCAGCATTACTCACTCATTTCATGGCAACATTACACGTGAGCATTTCATGGCCTCCACCTCAATACAATGGCAGTGAATTGATTTTTCGTTTAAACAAGCAAGCAGTTGACAGGCTTAAACCCCAGTCCTCCATTATTCAGAAGGCAGTTCTCACAGCCTTTATTTATTTACAGTATTTAAGCATTTATTTCCTTTCCGGTGACTCGCGGTTCCATCTTTATTAACTCCATCGATATGGGCCCATTGCCAAATTGTGTTCCTGCTGAGGCTTCTCCACTGCCTCAATAAGTTTCCCAAACAATAATTGCTTTCACAGAGCAGAGGTAGATACAGTGCGGCGCTGCTGGAGCTTTAGGATCCGTCCCAGAAGACGCTTCTCTCCACAGTAACTGTCGCTGCTCTGCTGGCAGCTTGCCTAATTAAAGGTCAGTTAGCTAGCTGGGTGCCAAAGCGACATAAACACATTAAAGGGAAATGCCACTCAATAACACCAAGTCGATGGAGGTTTGTGAACATCAGGAACTGTGTCCCCTTGCCTGTAACGCCAATGTCACTCTCCAGTCTGGGCTTATGAAAGGTAATGAGTTTGCACTTGTTGCCTTTCAGCTTTCAGAGTGGACATACTGTATCAGCCTTTTTTTGGCAGACTATAAATGATTCATCCTGTGAGCTCAGGATGTGTTCTTATACAGCTCATCATCTTACTTGTATGAATGTGTTTTGTCCCCAGTGAGCATGACTTGGGTGAGGATGACATCTACGACTGCGTGCCATGTGAGGACGATGGGGATGACATCTACGAGGACATCATTAAGGTGGAAGTACGACAACCCATGGTGAGGGCCATTGCCAACAATATCCGCCTTGTTGGGTGGTGTTTTTTTTAGTTAATTATTATCTCAGTTGTTTGTCATATTGTGAATCTGTTCAGTGATCACCTAATTATTCACCTTAAAGCTGCAATATGTAAGAATTCTGCTTTAAAACATTTAAACAGAACACTGTGAGGCATTTGAAGGGGGGGACCCAACCACACTTAAAAACACATTGGAGAAGAAATTCAAACTCAGAAATGCAATATTGACAAGATGAAAGAGGAGATAATACAAACTCAGAAATATTTCCATAACTGAATAAACACTATCCCAGTACTCCCAGCTATGGACTGCTAGCTATGTGGCTAACTGAGCTAACTAGGTAATGGCAGATTTACTCAGCGATTAGCGGTTTCTCTGTTGATATGCAGCCTCCCATTTATTTTAAGTATGATTTCCACGGATGGCTGTTTCTTACATATTGCACCTTTTAAGAGTGCCTGTGTCCATTCAGCACACTTAATCTGACCTATTATTTATTATTGCATTCAAATATATTCGCCATTCCCAGATAAGATGCAATGAACAAATAGCTTCAAAGAAGAGAAACAACACACTTACATTATTTCTGTGATGTGTATTGTCAATGTCTCTGGGACCATCGTACAGTATTTGCATGACATCTCATCTCAAAAACGCCCTTAGATGTCTCTTACATCACTGATGATACGTTTGACTTCTGACTTGCACTGCTTTGCCTTTCCCATGCTGCAGATCAGATACATGCAGGTGAGTGCCGCTATGCTTCTGACTCACCACCCCCCACCCCACCCGGTCAGCTAACTCCCTCCGTCACTTCATTTAAAACAAACTCCCAGCATCCCGAGAGAACGACCTGCCAGTTAGATTACTGACCCGTGCATATGGGGGAAAGGCGAACCCATCTGGGGTTTGACTCAGAGACAGTTGTGACTTGAGCTCGCTGACTGCAGTGTTAACTGACGTCAGCGAGGACCACCAGCTGCCGCACGGACACCCCAGAGCACGAGACAAATAAACATTATCCTGCTGGCTTGGAGCCCTGATTCTGACTGGTTTATCACATGCTGGATTGAGGCCTGGACTGGACCTGTGTTTCGACACTGTTAGCCCCAGTTTCATTATTATCAGCGCTAGTTATCAACAGCCAAATCTCTCCCAGATGGCACTGTTAGCTATTGCACAGTCAGGCTGCTCATGTCTCCACCACAGCAGAGAAAATGAATGTTTTTACCATGGTCATTTGTATGAGTCACTGACAATATGCCTTACAATATATTGTTCTTTCGAAGAAACCCCTGTACTGTATACATTCAATTACATACACGTTTGTTCACAGAGACTCAGACATGAAGTCTCATGAGAACAATCTATGAGGATAAGTTTGTATTTCTTCCTCCTCCTTCACCGCCTCCTCACAATGTTCCTGCTTGCATGATTTTAAATTAAAAATCCCTGGAGGAATCTACATGTAGGCTACATACATATGCTTTGTTCAGCCCGCCTGCCCACACACACAACAAATAAAGACTCAGAAGCTCACACACCTCCCCTTCTCACTAAAGTCAACTGCATTCAGTCAGTGTGGGTAAACATGTTGATGTGGTTCAAGTTTAAAAATGGTTGTAGAGCACAGTCCAACCAAAATAAGAGCACAGTAGCTCCAGTACTGCACATCGTGCTTGTTTTCCTAAGCATTTTTGAACACTCAACTGAAAGGAGTTCCCTTATTATTGGCTATGGGCCAAAAGTAAGCCCCTGTTGTACTGTGTTGTATTGATAAGACACAAAATGTTCCCAGGATCCCATCTTCAGGAATTCTATATTTTTACCTCCTGAAACATAAAATTGCTGTAAATTCTTGTTAAACATGTTTATTTTTTTTTTCGTTACAATCATCTGGCAGACCAAACAAAGCTTTATTGTGGGCCACCTTTGACCAGTGGACCCCATTTTGGGCACCCCTGCTTTTCAGGTTTTTTTTTATATATTGCAACTTTTGGTGTCCATTCATTTTCATTCATTCTAACAGTATGAAAATAGACTAACTTATCCAATCAATTTTACACCCAGGACTCCCTGGAAACCATTATCAATAATGAGTGGATTATCTTGGTGAATTTAAATTAAACAGACATTAGAGACCTGCTTGAGACGTCTAATTCATCACGGTCACCATCAAGTCAGCATTAATTTTTGTCAATGGTACCATTGTGGTTGCATGGCAATGAAGTTAAAGTGTAAGATAATTAGAAATGTCTGCAGTGCATTATCTCATGCAGATAATGCAATATGATAGATTACGCAACTCAAGTAATTTTTCAAGAGAGCATTTATAGATTTTAGTGTGTGGAAATAAAGAGAAACCAATTTACACCTGGAATGGTAGGGGACATGTTAAAGAATATTTTTGAAAAAAACAGCAACAGCAAGGATGAAGGAAAATGTATATGGTTTTTAAAAAAATCCCAAACAGTGTTTGTATGTTATATATTTAAATACTGTATGGAAAACCTGGCATATTGTATGGATATTTTATTTACATATTATAAGATATAGAATAACCACTAAACACA
Source organism: Diplodus sargus (assembly GCA_903131615.1). Taxonomy (NCBI): domain Eukaryota; kingdom Metazoa; phylum Chordata; class Actinopteri; order Spariformes; family Sparidae; genus Diplodus; species Diplodus sargus. Next base: position 255,891 of record CAEMYA010000179.1, on the reverse strand, counting down.
CAAGACACCTCATCTTAATTAACCATGCTAAAAACATGAGCACAATTGTTTTATCTCTGGACTATGTTGTATATTAAAAGATGGTCAGTAACCTAAAAATGCAACTACCTTCCTGACTCATTCACATTTATTTTCTCATCATAGAAAATGGGTATGACCGAAGATGACAAGAGAAATTGCTGCTTAGTGGAAATCCAGGAGACTGAAGCAAAGTACTACAAGACTTTAGAGGACATTGAGAAGGTGAGTGTCACAATATGTGTGTGTGCTGCTGAATGTGCAGTTCACTTATGTTGGAGTGTGCTGATTAAAGTGCATTTTTGTCCGGGCACAAGCTTTCCCATTGTCACTTCTTCTTTGTTGGTGTCTCAGGCCTGTGGGCCGGGTCCCAGCATGGAAATGTCAGCTATTGGCAGATTCATTGGAGAGCACAAATGTCACAGGAGCTGATCGATTCAGTTATTAATGGCTCAGCCTCGACAGGAGACTCGGAGCCCTGGGGCTTTAAATATAGACCTACACATCACAGGCGCAAGGACACACACAGACACATGCATATTGGCAACAGGTGTTTAGGAAGCTACCTTAAAAGTGGAAATGAAATGTCAATATATTTAAACATTCAAAATATTAATTTGAAAAATATTTTCTTAGTGATATACATCCTCCTATTGATGCAATGTTCACCTGCTCTACACAAACTCTTTCTTCTTCATGTACTACTGCTGTTAGTGATACCATTGGACTGGTTTCAACACTGCTGCTTAAAGACTTAAGTCGCATCCCTGTAAAATGAACATTTTAAATCTAAAAATTCTGAATCAAAAAATGTAAAACTGGCTTACACACATACTTGTGAAGTTGTGAGGACCATGACTGACTTAATGCATTTCCCATAGAGCATGCATACCTGACCCGAAACCATCAGGACTGGATGGGCTGCCTAGGGTTTGGACTGGTGATTTAGAATTCCTTTGGTGAAAACTTAGTTGAAAAAAAGATTAAATTGACCCTGTGCTTTCAAGTTCTGTTACTCAAAAATATGTTTAGAAATAGGCTTAATAAACATTGTGTTTAAGGTTTTTTTTTTCTTTTTGTGAAACTATATTCTCAAAAATAATCTAAATTGAAAAACTTTTAGTAAATTGTGTACAAATAAGCAAAATTGAAATTGTTCTTTCTTTTTGTGAAAATATAGTGTAAAAATAGGTTGAATTGACAACTTTTGTTTTGGTGAAAATTAGTGTAAAATTAAATAAGTGTAAAAATAAATGATATTAAGTAACTAACTGATAGACCAACTGTCCTTGTATGGTCTATATGTACTGTTAAGTGCTGGAGTTTGTCATTTACTTCACTACACTTTGAATCCATTGCAGAGGCTATTTGTCAAGGCAAATATTCATGGAAGTCCCTGGGATGAAGTGTAACAAACTCACTGCTTCAGATTACATTACTCACATCTAGCTTGAGTCTACTTTGGATTAAAAAACAGAACACCTGTTAAATTCAAGTCAGATGCCTCACCCCAACCCTTATCCTAAACTAATTCTTACCTAACAGTTAAAGATTGGTCTAAACCCTAAAACGACTCTTTCAAGTTGAGAGGATAAAACGTCCTCGCTTCCCAAAAGTGTCCTCAGTAAAAAACGTGGTCCTCTTTTTGTAACAAGTACACACACAAACACACACACACGCCCACAAACACCTAGACACACACACACGTGGACACGCACATCTCTCTCAGTGTGATAATGAACCATTGTTGACATCAGCGCTGCTAGCACATTACTTTCCATGTTGACAGATTTCATTCGCGATTTGATGGCGCGCCACAAATCACCCGCTTCACTAATTTCATTAAACCAAATGTGTATCCTGTGTTTCCCGCGTCAGACCGACATGAGACTAAATGAGAATAAATAACCTTCTTATGATCAGAGGACCCGTTAAGCTTAATTGAGTTGGGGTTAATAAAGCCTGTCATCTCTCTGTTGCTTCTTAGTTGATCTATTTGTTATTATTATGATGATGGAATGTGACAACCATAAAACAACCTTAGAGACACAGGTATTTCTTCTGTAAGCATAAGTGCAGCGTAGAGAACCGCTGTATAGCATGTATTTATGGCAGACGCGTTTTTATATCCTGAAATTGAACAATGTTACAGTCTGCGAACACAAAGGTAGGTATGTGCTCCATCTTTTACAACAAGGCCTGGTATTGATTTTCTCTGTTGCTGCAGTTAACTTTCAGTTGTGCTGTCTTTTAAATAAACTCTTATAGACCTGCTAAAAGCTTGCCCAGAATTTTATTTCATTATATCAATAAATTTCAACAGAAGAAAATGAGAACTCTGAGATACAGTATTTGTTTCTTTATGACGGACACACTTTTTTCCCTGCTTCTTCCCTTGTTTCTCTGTAGAATTACATGATCCCATTGAAGCAAGTGTTGAGTCCACAGGACATGGAGGCTATCTTTGTCAATCTTGAGGTGAGTAGCCACTCGCATAAAGAAAATGATGTCTGTACAGCACGCCTAGATGTGTCGTACACCATGTGAATAATTCAGTATGTGTATGGATGGCTGCACGAATGACAGGATGTGTTGTATGTATGCATATTAGGGGGGTAACGACATGCAAAGTTCACGGTTCGAAATGCACAGAGATGTTGGTGTCATGGTTATGTGATTTCATCACATTGGAGGGAAAACATAGGTCTTATTTTTATTCCTTTTGAAACATTTAACAGTGGGCTGTGGTGCTTGGTACACAACTTGATCAATAATCAATTTATAAGATGAAAAGCAACATTTCAGTATTTTGGCAAATAACTACATTGTAAACAACTAAAATAAAATTATAGCATGCTCTTTGAGCATTGGCTTGAATCTCCCTACCTAGTTCTTATTGTCCAGTATTTTTAGAAATATTACCTCTGTCAAGGAGGTTATGTTTTCATCCATGTCCGTTTGTTGGTTGGTTGGTTGTTTCGTTGGTTTGTCAGCAGGATTACACTAAAACTACTGATCAGATTTTCCCAGAACTTGGGTGGATGATGGGTCTCACAGCAGGATAACTTTTTAGTGTTTGTCTTTTCATAGGGTGTGATGACCATAAGAAACATTTTGAATAACATCAGCTTTAACTTCTAAAGGGACAGTTCACCCCTAATCAAAATTACATAAGGAATGTCTTGTTTGAACATTTTGGGATGAGTACTGCTATTGCACCGCTGTTACACTGTAGTATATCCAAGAGAAAAACTATCTACAGTACATATGTATCTATATGGGCATGTAACTGTGTATAAAGGAAGGAACGAGCATAAGTAGTTGGTAGATTCTAACGTTTACTCTGATGTTCACTCAGGATGTAATCAAAGTCCACTTTGCCCTCCTGCGAGCCATCGACCTGAACATGGTGAGTGGAGGAAGTGGCCTGGGCAAGATCTTCCTCGACTTCAAGGAAAGGCAAGTAACCCTAAATGTGTACATGCTGTCAGTCTGTACACATGCACACGTTGGATTATCCACTTCTGTTTGAGGAGAAGCTTCTGCCCCTTCAGATTCAAGAGGCAGCATCAAAGTGAAGTATCCACAGATCAGTCAGAGGATTGCTGAGATTAGCGTTCAAACAATAAGTCAATTAGAACAAAGCACGTTAGAGGAAAAAGCTGAGAGAGCATTAAAAACCAATTGTTCCCCATTCAACTAAAACGATCAGAGTAAATCCACTCAAGATCGCTTTGGATAGTCAGTTATATTCCTGCACTGTTGTCTCTCTCCTCTTATCGTTCTCTTCGTTGCACAGCATGCCCCGTATGTATGAACTTAGCTCAAGTTCTCTAACAGCCTGGATTTCCCAGTTTTGCATGCTTTCTTCTTTCACATCCAGTACATTTTGTCTGTAATATAAGTTTCAAGCTTTATATGCTTATAATATACAGAAAAGAAATGCCTGTGCACCAAGATTAATTCACACTGCTCTTGCAAAATCAGCTTGTTTCAAGTGTATGCTAAAATCACTTTGTACTGTTTCAAGATACAAAGAAATAGAAAAAAGTACATTTTATTGGAAGCAAATTTGATTATTATTTCTTCATGGATGGATTGTTTTACTTGTTCATAAGACAGTAATCTTTTCAGACCCTGTTAGGAGATTTCTGTGATGTGGGGAACAGAAAACGCTGCGAACAGGCTGAATTTTATCAGCTAAAAACAGGATTTTCTCTCAGATGGATCTCTGTCGTGGCCAGCTGCTGAGCAATGTGTGGATAATTTGCATCCCTGAGGGGAGCAGTGATTTGCCTCCCTGCTGAGCGGAGTGCGGCTGCTTCATAGGTAATGGTAATGATGGTGATGATAGGTTCTGGCCCCGGCCATGATTCCATACACAGCCATGGATATGACACACTTCTCGAATGATACAGCCATTACTGCGAGAGTGAGTCACACACACTGTACCTGTTCTTGCATATATAAGTACCTATTATATTCCCCTGCGCAGTGATCCTGATAGCACACATATTTTTATTTTTTCTTCCCCCTTCCTCTCCTTTCGTCCGACCTGAAACTGGCACTCACAGTATTTCTCTGGGCGACAGTCAGTTTGCATAGGTAATAGGCTCATCGCAGGCCTCTTCCTTCAGCCCGGAGGGCCGTGTAACACAAAGTTAGTGTGACACTACAGACTCTTTTTTCTACTAATAGATAGAGGCAGGCACATACTCTCTCCCTCTGTCTCCCACACGCATGCACACGCTCCCACTGTATCTCCTTCCTGGTTTTAGCTCATCTGACTCCCGGATCTGATTGAGCGTAGGTTTGGTAATCTTCATTTGCACGCGATTCCAGATACTGTGCGGCAAGCCAAAGGTCCCTGTGTAGGCTGAGAAGATGCTCTTGGAGGGAGACAAACGTGGAAAATATAACAATGTGCAGTACATTTCCGTTGTCGATTGAGTGGATTTAACCTTGTTTTGATGATCAGGATTTTAAGTTGTTTTTTTTTAATGGTGTACAAAAAAGATGGTAAGACTGATTTACAAAATTGCCTTGTGGAAGTTAAAATCACCACAAATAATTCCATAATACTATACATACATATGTACAATACATATGTCCCCTCATGCTACATGAGAATGTGCATTGCTCTGTTGTCTGGTGGTACAGCAGCGGACGCTTCTGTATCTTTTGGTGGCGATGGCAGGGTGAACAGACTCAGTCTGAGTTGGGTGTTGTCTTTTAGTATCCTTTTTAAGTAGGCTATTGGTAAATATATAGTGGGACAATATTACGAATCAGAATTATTTTGGCCGACATAATCGTGGCAGGAATTGTTCTCATCATGCCATGCCTATTGCAGGGATTTGTTCCCATTCAGCCAAACTTTGAAAATATTTCTTTATGGAGTTGACTCTGTGGACTGAGACATTGTCGTGATGACCTAAACATTTTAATCTGTTGGCAAAAGGTTGGGATAACACTAAACAAAAAAAAAAACTGTACTGTTGCATTGAGAGTTCTGTTAATTGGAACTACGGGGTACAAACCTTGAAAAAGTCTGTACACATCGTCTATCTGGTTGTTTTGTTCTTTTAATTGAATTTAACCTTCTAGCTCTGACAGACACTCTCTATTCTTAAACAGATCTGCTCATGACATTCAGTTCATTGTTAATATTTGCATTTTGTGACATTCTCTGAAATTCAGCGCAGGTATGTTTTAAGAAAAAGGTTCATTAGATTTGCAGATCCTGTGCGTCACAGGCTGCATGTGATTGACATATATACCTGTCTCATTATGAGCCACTTGGGCGTCTTGTCTGACTGTGGCGATAAGCACCGGTGGCCAGGGGATTTGGACTCACACAGCACAGCTCTCATCAGGCATCTTTGCGATTTTCCTGAGGACCTGGCTGTGCATAATTAATTTGGTTATCTACGGTTGTAAATCCCTGTGACCTTTACAACAATGTGCTTGTATGTTGGGTTTTTTTTGCACACGTCAGTGCAAAAGATGAAAAGCTTTTCTTTTCTTTTTTTTGTTTTTTTTTTGTTCTATTTGTCATTGAATTGAATGCCACCCTGAAAATGTCACCGGTTTATCTCGACCACTTCTCGATTCTTAAACAGCCAGAGCCGGGGCTCAATGGAAAAGTGTGCTAAGAGGGAGCTCTATAAACTAAATGGGCACCTAAGTACCCTCTTGTTGATATCCTCATTTGCGACATTCCCCAACTCATTTCCGGAGTAATCTGGTTGCCTGATATCCTTGCAGTGCCTAATCATGGCCGCACTATGAGCCTCTTTATTGAAGGTCTTTGCTCTATGTTCTACTTCATTTGCCGTGTGCTGGATATGCTGAGTGGAGGTGAGAGGGTCCCAATGCCATGTGTCAGAGAATATTAGCCGGCTCCACAGCCTGTCACTTCTGGTTTGCTTAGAGATTTCCTCATTCGCCTGGCTCGGCTCGCGGGGCTCCGTGAGGGGTGGGGGTGAAGGCCCAGGGCGCAGTTACTCAAAATTGCATTTTCTGTGAAATAACATGCACCACAGCATCCTCGTTATGAAACAGGCCAGCACAGTGGGGCAATATCTCCGTCACTGAAGAGAATATAAACGCAAAAAAGCAAGTTTTCACTGCACCGCCAAACTCCCTGACCAAAGGAAAACTGTCTCTAACAACTATGCTGTTCAGAGGTGTCTGTACTGATCGTCCTTTCCCAGATACAACAATGTCAGCTTTTTTTTGCGAGCTACTAGTTAAAATTTAAACATGCTTGATATCAGCAGAGGCAGGGGAGAGAAGTGGAAGCTTGTAAACATGAATCAATGCAAGATTTTAAATACTTTTAAAATCTGCTTTGCAAATGTTCTTTGAGGAAGGAAGTGCACCTAACACTTGTGTTGGACCTCAGGGATACGGACTGGGACAACTTTGTATTTGCTGTCTCCTTTAACATTAAAACTTGACATTTGCTTAAATGCGCAAGAAGTCAAGGGAGGCATAAAACACTGCAATAAACACAATACATACATCAGAACAGACAACATATTGGATCTTTTGAATCTCTTATTTTCCTTACTTGTATATGCAAGATACTATTTTAGAGCTGAGCTGCAAGCATAACGCAGAAAATGATGATGAGTGCCCTCCCACAGCGATGTGTCCACACGTAGTTGTCAAGTAAGGAGTGTGCTTATAACCGTGTCACGGACTAATTATGGATGACTGAGCCAAGAGTGGGTACACGCAGCACTGTGTTTGGGTGTCATTAGGCCTTTTGTTCCACTGCCTGTCTCAGTGAAGACAACAGAGCCTCTGACTGGCCTCTCGAGTCTCGTATGAAAGGTTGTTATTAAATGCGTAAAATATATGTATAACTTGTTTCCACACAATGCGGCGTCTGAGGATCCAGTTATTGGTTGACAAAATGCATAAGTACTATTGTGGTGCCAGAAAGAGATGAAAGAGACTGTTTTATTTTACATACACACAGGGCTTTATTCCTCACCCTTCTAACATGCTGAACACACAACTAATCTGATAAGAAGATAGCAGGCATACAGTCTCACTAGACTTGCCATTTTAAATAAATGTTCAAAAGAACATAAGTGCCTTGATAGTTTTGTATCTTTTCTTAAATTAAAGTCCAAAAAGCTCATCCTATATCCAGGACATGGTCAAACCATACACCCAGACTATCATTGCAATCTGCTATTGCCAAATGACTTGTTATTTCCTCAGTACAGAGAGGGTTCAGGCTAATCTCGACAAAATCAATTTTGCCGTCTTGAATCTGCCATGGTATAATGATCTCACCACTGAAATCAGGACGGTGGAAACACTACTAATCTCCCGCCACAGACTGAAAAAACACATCTGTTCAGCGCCCTGGCCAATAAATGCATAACTCCATGTCTTATTGTTTTTAATTGTTGCCCTTGAGAAAGTTTACCATATTTGATGAAGCTTATGTTCTTGCATACAGTTTTGGGATTTTGTTTACTTGTTAAATGCATTCACAACGATCAGCCACCATCAACAGTAAAACCCCCGAATGAATCTTTGTGTGGTTTCTTCTTTTAAAGCCAGAGCAGCAATTTCTGGGGGTGACCTGTGGTGTCTGGCAACGGGACGTTTGTATTGGATCTTTTCGGTCCTGTATGTTGGGGAGTGGGGCCTCCATGGAATGGGACCACAGATGGTCCATCAGTTCGAGATCTGGGGAATTTGGAGGCCCAGTCAACGCCTTGCGCCCTTTGAAGTGTTCCACAAGCTATTCCTGAGCAGTTTTTGTGGTGTGGCGCCGTGCATTTAACTACTGGGGGGCCACTGCTATCGGATGCTGTCGTCATGTGTGGGATTTACTTTGTCTGCAAGCATGTTTGGATGGGTGACAAACACCAACCAAGTGGCATCTGCATAAATGCTAAGGAATCTCAGCAGGACATGGCATTGTAATGAGACGATCAGTGTTTCTTACATCACCTGTCAGCTGTTGTAATGTGGTGGCTGTGGTGTATTGTAAGTCTCAAATGTCTCGAAATTAACCAGCCTTAACATTGAGAACTTGAATGTGCGTTTAAGTGGGTGGATGTTTGTCCAATATACGCTACAACTGTCACTTTAGCTGCTAAATGCTCCACTTTTAGGTTTAGTTTTTTTAGTTGCAAACGTTCTATGCCTGCTGTTAATGCTGAACAGGTGGTGCACAGCAGGTTAATCAGAGATTTGGTTTATCAGAGAGTGAGCTATTAGCTGCATACAGTAGTATACTTAAAAAGACATATTCACAAGAGCAAACACACACACACACCAAAGGATGGCCTTCTTTTCAACTCTGCCCGATGAGCAAACAAATGACTCGCTTAATCATATTCATTCATCTATCTCTTGCCATTACTGTGAAAGAAACTCTTCCTTTAAGCAAATTTCCCGTATTAAGGCCACGCACTGATTAGTATAAATGAGCATGCAAACAAAATTCATTATATCTAGCCTTCAGACAAGACAGGTCCTTTCAGGAAGAACATTTCTCAGAAGTAGCTGTCTATCTGTAAATTGGTGGACAGCTCTGCTTGCAGTCACGGTTAAAACATTCCCTACTCGGAAACCCTAGGCGGACAGGGACAGACAGCTTCATGCAACTCAGGGCTGGCTTCTGGGAATGTCGAGGTAAACAAGAGCATCCCAAGACGGAGAGAGAGGGGTTAGGTAAGCTATGAGGCGGTACAGAGACAAAGTGGAGTCCCATTTCCAGCAGCTAAACCATTTCTAAGCATGCTAGTAGCATTAGTCTACAGACCCATATGGCAGAAAAGAACACCCCTGAAAAAGAAGAAATGGCATTCACCATGGAAAACACATTATCAGAGAAAAACATGAGGCGGACTTTCAGAAGGGTAAACACATGAATAGCCAGTTGGCATCTCCAGTCACATATTAAAGGACTGCACTGATTAGCACCCTTGTAAATGATGGTATTCAATCTATCCCTGACCCAGTCCATTCTCCCCACACTGACCTAACGGACTTTTGTCTAGTGACATTCAGCTACGTGGCCGTAAAGTGCTTTTAGCAGCTGATAAAAGACAGCATCTGCTTAATACTACTCAGAACCCAAGCTTCCTGAAAATGCTGCAATAGTACCCATCAGACTCATTCACTGAGCAGGGTAAGGCTGTGTTCCGAGCCCTGGCCTGTGTTGCCACTTCTTACTCCAACCCAACAGCTGTGGTAAGGCCTGATCACCATATGGGATGAGAGGGTCCATCAAGAGAAGGTGAAGGTGAAGAGAATCTGACACTGTAGTGGCTGGACAACTGCCTCAGCTCCTTCAAGCAAAACCCAGAAGCAGATTATGAATTTAGGAAAGCAGAGGAACCTCCACCCTGATTATCTTGACCATAGTGGAGAGTCTGAACCACTTCAAGAAGAAGGGTCCACATCACCAAGGACTGTCTATGCAAACACTCTGAACAAAAAGGGCGTCACAGTGCCTTAATTACCTCTGTGGTCTGCCAAAATTCAGGATGTCCCTTCAGATGCTTCAAAAATTCCTTACCTGCACTGTGGAAAGTTTATTATCAGGGAACAGCCACCCCTGGTATGGCAGGAGCACCTGGACGGATCACAAGGCCCTGTGGAAGGTGGTACAGTTGGCCAAATAAACCACAGTTGGTGTACAGTTGGCTCACAAGACATACTTGTGACATAGTGGTGCAGGAACAATGCTGGTAGAATCGGACAGGATTTAACCCACCAGTTTTGCTTTCTGAACTGTTGCAGAAAGTGCAATCGCAGTCATAGGGCGAGAACAGAGGCTCAAGAGGAGCCTTTTAACTGAGACCATCTAGATCCTGAGTGAGGACACTGCTATGGTCCCCGATTTAGTAAATCTTTACCATGTTTTCTTCAAGATTCTTATATCTCTCTTTTTAAATTATTTATTTAATCTCTGCTACTCATGACTGACAGTTATAGGCTACATCACTTTGTCTCCTACACTGCTATGAGTCCCGCTCTTCACGCCAGAAGCTTGAGCCCTTTGCATTCCTGTCATATGGCAGCTTCTTTAAAAAAGACCTTCATGTCACTTTGCGTCCTATTAACTCAGTATATGATGGGTGCCTCTGGATACCCCCAACGCTGCACAGTCCGCCTGCCATTTTATAATTGATCATGGACCCATTAATCTCAATCACTTTGTCGTCCTTAAGGGGCGGGAGTTGAGGGAAGCTGTCTCCCCGAGTGTAGATCAAGTCTCAATCAGGGGCTTGTTAGCCCAGGGCCAGTTTAACCAGGGTAGGAGCATCGCTGCAGGGGGGCTGCGGTCAAAACTCCTCCTTGGCTTCAGTGAAGCTCCAGTGATCAGTAGTGGAGCTCTGAGCGGCACAGGATGATTGACTGGTGACTGGGTCTGACAGAAATGCTGCTTTCAAAATGAGGATTTCGGTTCAGTGTTCAGTTTGTAAGTATGACACTGAAACACAGTTTTACAGCCTCAAAATATACAGAAACAGATGTTTATGTATTGATAATGGAGATTCTGTTTATTCTAATGCGCTGGAGTCAAGCTGTAATAATAGTTTAAGTGCATGTGGCACTCCATAATTTGAAAAATATTGTCAGTATTTCTTTTAACTATACTTTATTCCCTATGAAGTATATAGTGATCGCACAATATAAAGAGCAAAAAATAATGACACCATCTGCCATTGGATTGGTTCCCTATAAACCTTGCATTCATCTAGCAATTTAATCTGCCACTGGACACTGTATGTCCCAGGAAAATGACGGCTGACTGGCACAATTTCTTTTTAATGTACTGTCATGTCGGATGGACTGAATGAATGGATAAACTAAAATTCTGTCCTGTGTTGTTGTTTGTTTGTTATTTTGGCTGTGAGGGAAAGAGAAAGCAATTTTTACTTAACAGTGACAACTTTGTCAATTACTGGATATAATAAATGCTTTGACCAGCGAACAGTCAAGATATTTCGTTTACTTTCCTAAGAGACAAAGAAAGGCAGCAAATGATCCAGTTGAGAAGCTGGAACCACCAAACATTTGACATTTTTCATCAATTATGAAACTGGTTGCTCTTTTATTCCACAATTAACTCAGTGATAAATCCACTAATTGCCGCACCTCTTACAGACTTAATCACCATGACATCGCACAAACATCGACATGTCACTTCTGGGTAGACAACTGGCACTTGATTTGTGTTGTGGAGATATTGTATGTGACACCACAAACTTGTTATTTTCAGTTTTCAATGTTCAGTCACTACCTGTCTGACGTTTCTGCACTGCTTATTTTATGTACTGTGTTGCTTTGCTAGCATCTTTGATACCCACCCAAAAGTGACATCTCAGACGAACTGCTGGTTTGGGATAAACTCAAGATGTCATTTTCTTTTTAGTCAGTGGCCCAACAGGTAAATTACATCTCCAACCTAATGTTGGTGAATGTGTTGTTGTTAATGAGCTATGACAGCATCAACCATGCAGATTAGATTAGATTAATTAGATGTTTGAAATAACAAGAAAAAAAGAGTTACCGTTCATAAACTGTGTGTGATGCTGTGATTTTGGAGCTGTGCTTGTCAGTAGAAGACCTTTTATAGTAAACTACAGTGAACTATGTCCTCCTCCAGCAGGAAACAGATTCTGGAAGCGTGAAACCATGAAGTGATAATCGGTTTGAAACCGAAAATATGTCAAAAATCATGTTGATGAATCCCCTGTTGTTCCACCGCTGCTCCGTCATATAAACCTCCCCTGGTTGGTTTGTTTGCAGTGCTGCTCTTGTCTGCATCACAGATCTATCAGAGGCTTGATTAGACTTCAGCGCGCCAGCTCTCTGCACCGCCTCGCCCCACTCAAGATTCAGATTAAGAGTCCAGAGTGCCAACTCAGTGGGGGAGTGGGGGTGGGAGGGGGTCTCGCCATATACCAGCCGTGCCAATGCCCTACTTTGACTCAGTGAGTGTGCGAGATGAAAATGTGTGCCACGTGCAGTGGCATCCTCCAGGCAAGATGACTTTGAACTTCCTCCCAGCTGAACCCACAGATCTGTGTCAGGGTCCCATTGTAATATCTAATGAACACAGCTCTCATATCCTCACTGCCCGAAATTAGGAGATTTTTTTTTTTTTTCCCTCACATGCTGATAAGAAGAGCTCTGCGGAGTCGCTGATATAAAGCAGCGTCGTTCATTAGAGCCCTGTGATTACAGTTCATTGGCAAGAGGATGCCGCCCCTCCAAATATTGCCTGGGGATCAGAATCCGGTCATTACTTATTCATGATATTCACATATATTTCTCATCATAATACATGTATTCACATATTAATTTATCCACCCCCTATAGTGCCAAATGACTCTGAGGCTGACCTCTCAAACTGTGTTATCAATCTTCACATTATTGTGCCGTACGCTGCCCAAAGGCTCCAAGACATGAATCAGTTCACAGCTAATTGTGGACTTAAACAGCAATCTCCTTTGTCTCTATGTTTTTACAAAGAGGTGACACATTTCCAACATTTTGAAAATCACCAAGAGCCTCATTAGTTCTCATTTTTAGATTTTCACCATAGGCTTTGAACAGGTTTCATTAGCCCACATGTCTTCAAATGCTCCCATACTCACAGAGGAGAAGCAGAAAAATGTCTCAGCTGTAGGTTTGTCTTTTTCTCTGACATTTCATGTGTCATCGTTTGGAGCTGGAACATCTGTAAGATGTTCAGCTGCAGACGGCCTCGTGGGAGTGAATGTAGTCAAGAGCGTAAAAATGAAATGTAATCAGCAAGCGAGAGACCGTGGTTGTTCTTCTTTCATCTTCTCAATACTTTTGAGTGGTAGACCAACTTGGGTCTTTACTCAGATTGATAAGGTGTGATTGTGACCAAATTGAGATGTAGTAGATGTTTTTGGGGCAGAAGAAGCCATGGTCAAACATTTATCTAAAAGTTTTTACTTTGTCGGAATGTGTAATTTCCTCACTGTGTCAGGACGGCATGCTGTGACAGTGTATTAAGATTAACAGCTCTCCTTGCTTTGTGTCCCTCAACAGGTTGTTGATCTACGGGCAGTACTGCAGCCACATGGAGAACGCCCAGAAGACACTGGATGAGTTAATAGCAACGAGAGAGGACGTCAAGATCAAAGTAGAGGTAATGTCCTTCAGCACTTACCCCCAGCAGAAGATGATCCATGGAATTGATGCATTTTAGTGAAAAACACAGTGTAGCTTCTGTTTCAGAGTGAATACAAATGACTGAGCAGGTAAGGTTAACCCACACATCTGGCTGTTTATGGGAATAATTACCTAAAAACCTGTGATACGGAACCATTAAAGGGATAATTTGAATGCTTTTAAGTGGTTTTAGCTGGGAGGTTGACTCACAGAAAAACACCTAATGGTAGAAAAAAACCACACGACTCACAAAAAATGTGTTGTAGCACATTAAACAGAATACATAATCTGTTTTACCTAAGTGTATTAACAGACTAGAGCGTTTCTCATATCAGGCAACCCCTCCTGGTATGTGCAGCATATCACTAGGAAAAAATAATAATGACAAGCAGCTAAGTGGACATCATGTCACGAGCCTATTCGGATACAGTGTGTGGCAGCCATTACAGCTGAAATCATTTATTGGTCAGCAGAAAATTCCTAAGCAACTTTTATTTTTCGAGATTAGCTTTGGGCTTTCAGCCTTTATTTTGGTAGGACAGCCATGGAGAGTCAGACAGGCTTCCATACATGGCATCCATGCTCTACCATGATGCCCCTATTGGCAGCTGTTTTATATAGCTGATTATCTTGCCTGTTACACTGCGAAAGTGACAAACATTCATCAGTTCAAGCTTCTAAAATGTGATTATTTGATTTGACCCTCTGTCATGTACTGTATAATAGTGCGCTTAATATTTATTGTCAGTGTTGATATTTGATATGTTTTTTTAGGTGAACAACAAACCAATTTCCTACAGTTGTGCAACTGATAAAAGTTTTAAAAGCTGCATACTATTCAACAATAAAAGGCTGATGTCACAGTGAGCAATGCAGTAGAGATCTGTGCGATTTCAAAACAAACGTTGTTGAAAAGAAAATTGAAACGACTGCTGCCTTCTAAAATGCTAAAATGTTTTGGTTTGCAACTATGGTGCGGACACAGAGGCAGCCAGGAAGATGGAACAGAGAGCGAGCTTTCATGATGAGCTGATACACACAGTCCAAAATCCAAACAACAGAAGGCAAGCGAATGAAAGTCCCAGGAAGAAAACTAAAGAGAAATACAAAACTGAAAACAAACCAGAAGCTACAGAGAACACAGCGGGAAGACAGACGACATACAAGGACCGGGGGAACAGGCAGGAAGAAGCAGGAGATGCAGGCGTAGTGACAAAGAGGGAAATAGACCTAATACACAAGGGGCACACGAGGGCGAATCTTCAAAATAAAACAGGAAGTGACAAACCAAAAACCAAAACCATGACATGCAACTAAGCAATTATGCAAATTTACCAAACAAATATTAGATGAATATCACTGCACAATTCACCGTTAAACAAATGACGACATTGACTAATTAATGATTTAAATACATTAATAAATGTGGTCCAAATTTGCCATTTTGGTGGACGGATTGTGATGAAATCAGAGAGGCAGATAATGTAATTTGCAAATACGGCCTCAAAGCTGTTTGATGTACGATATTATGTAAGTTAAGTGTGGAGAGGATTTGTAGTGGCTGCCTTCGAGCAGTTTAGTTGGGTAGCTTCCTGTTTGTCATGTAGCTGCCTTTCTAAATTTATTTGACTTCACAAATGTTGACGATACAAATCTGGGTGATAGTTGGAGTCTGTTTCGTCTGCAAGACCTCCTTCTTTGTGTGCTGCCATATCTCTGATCCCTTCTCTTCCAGGAGCCTTTGCAAGAATCTGAACTGATTATAGAAGAACGCCAACACCTCTGTAATAGTGGGAGTAATGGCCAGAGGATTGGCTTTCGGGGCTGCTGGCAAAACAAAAAGAAAGAAGTGATTACAGCCCGGGTAGTTGACATACAGATACTTTCTCTCAGAATAGGAGAGCTTTGTAACGGGGTGAAACAGCTTCGTACTGCTCTTGTTTTTTAAAAAGGGATAAGCTGTCCTCGTCGCTGCATGGTTACAGAAATTGAATAAAGACGCCTACACAAATCGCTGTAAGGGAATCTTATAGGACGCTGCTCACAAAAGGCAGTTTCTCACAGAGCCGGTGCAGTTTATAGAGATGTATTCATTAGTCGGAAGAATTTCCCAGTCAGCATGCGGGGTGTCTCTGCCTCGACCGGAGCTTTTGTGCCCCCAGAAGAATCAACTGGCCTCGTTGTCGCTAATGGAATGCCCCCGTGAATGTGTGGAAGCAATCACAGTCGATGCAACAAGACACAATGAATTATTGAGCCGTGAATTGATGCCTGTTAGTTGGAAATGTGCAATGCGGCATTATGCAACTCGTGATAATTGGCCCTTGTGCTCGTGTCGTTGTTCCACAGGAATGTACTATGAAGGTGCAGGAGGGGAAGTTCAAGCTGCAGGATCTTCTGGTGGTTCCCATGCAGAGGGTGCTGAAGTACCACCTACTACTGAAGGTACGAGGCATCTCACAACTGCAGCACAGTCGTACTGACACCATTTAGTCCTACAGAGAGAAGATAAAGGTACAGGGAACAACTATCATAGCAAAGTTAAGCCTAAATAGGACCATCATTGGCTTTCATAACAGATTTACTCCGTGTTTGATTGCTCCACAGATCTTTGAATGTCAAATCAAATGAGCCCAAAATGACAATCACATTGTCTCGGCGAGCTTTACAATCTGTTCAATGAACAACATCCTCTGTCCTTGGAACCCCCGAATCGAGGGATACTGAGGGGAAAAAAAAAAAACTTTAGCAGGGAGGACAAAATGGTGGAAGAAGAGCCACAGAGGAGGGAAGAGTGCAGGCCATACAAGATAATTGGCAATAAAAAAGAAAACATCAGAATGAAGAGGCATCAAATTTACAAAAGCACAGATATGAGGAGATAGTAAAACATAGGAGAGCAATGATCCATCGGAGCCCGCGGTATGACGATCCGGATCCTTCGATATGGGAGCCAGGAGAGAGAGAGATGTTCCCCAAGGGCCCTCGGTCCAGCAGAAAAGAGCCTGAATGAACAGAGAGGAGGAGGAGAAAGCTTTAGAGAGGCGACAGTCAGAGAGCGACACAGCTCGCTGCTTAAGGGAACTGAAAGCAACAAAAAAGAAGCAAGCAAAAAGTGAAAGATGTCCTTGGTTTTAAAGAAAGGAAGAATTTATCACTTGAACATAACAGAAGTTGCTTTTTCACTCTTTACTTTCCACTTCTTGAATATCAAACACTCACACTGTAGGTTTGAAAGGTGGCTCTGAATAGTCTTGAAGCACGCTCGTTCGAGGAGGAAGCTGCAGTCAGCTCGGATTCACAAGTCATAGTCAGTGTACCTGAACAGGGGCCGAGTTTCACTGTGACAAAGAAGTATGACGATAACAACTTCTCAAACTTCTCCTCCAGTAATACCCACTCTGCGTTGGACTGTGAAGCTTCGACAGAAGTGGCCTATTCAGCGATTTATTGGTAAAGCAATGATTGTCAATTTCCATCCGCCGGTTTTTATAGACTCATGCACTCCGGGGGAAATATACAGACTCTTCAGAGCATAATGTCCAAAAATAAGACAGCTGCCTCCGTCTGTGATCCATAAAGCAGATGCAGCACTTTACATGAACAGATGTTCCGTTTGAAATACTATGACTTTCTACCCGACACAGTGTCAGGAAGGGTGGTGTTTCAACACAGAATGGAGGTCTTTGATGACATACGTATTATACAGTAGATCCTCTGACATGTTTGTGGGTTCAGTGGTTGAATGTAACTAAGTACTGTTCTTAAGTACACATCTGAGTTACTTGTGCTTCACATCGGTATTTTCATTGTATGCAACTTTATACTTACGCTCTACTTCTTTTCAGAATTTCTTTACACGATATACACTATATCTGTCTGCCAGCTTCTGTTAATTCTGATAAATTGAAGGATGGAGTGTTCCCTTATGGGTTTCAAAAATGTAGTCATAAACCTGAAAAGAGGGCTGTTTTTCTGAGCTCATGAGAAATTGACCTTTCAGAGATGTGCGTTTCTCACAGGACAGTGACTCTATAAACATAATAATGCATTGCTGTAGATTAAACTGCTCAACGGTGTTTAAAGTAGTACAATCTTAAACATCTACACTGATGGGGAACATTTGCAGAATGAGTTCTTTTTCTTTTGATACTTTATGTGCAGTTTGCTGATAATACTTGCATACTTTTACTTAATTACAGTTTTTTGAATGCAGGAATTTTACTTTTAGCGTATATTTTTACTGTTTGGAATGAATACTTTTACTTAAGTAAAGGATTTGAGCACGTATTCCAACACTGTGTGGGTTAAAAGCATTGTTGGCCTTTTAAGCGCACAAAGGTCGAGGTTTTCTTCTCCACACACCGAATATACATTTTTGTTTGTGAGACGTAGACTCAAACAGTCCTTGAATAGCAGGCCGCATTGTGAGACTCATATTTTGTTGAGATTTCATCATAGAGATGATGATTCATTTCTGCTGTCATTTTGGCCGATGCTTAACAACTATCCTGCATCTAGTCTGTCATTTCCTGTCAGTGATATTTGACTGGTGACAGTTGTTTTTTCCCCTCCTTTTCTGTCACAGTTTTCCAGGCTTTGAGCTTCACCACATGAAATTGCCTGTGTTGTTTTTGTGACCGGTTCACTAGCAATTTGGGGACCAACTGCTTTGTCCTTTTTGGAAACTGTTACTTGCTCTTTGCAACTTCAAAAAGTCACTGCTGTGACACTTACCGCTGCTTGGCATTTAAACTAATACAGCTTGTCCTGTGTGTCTGCTTTGGTCCCTCTGCTTTGTTTCATGTTTGGTTTTTATTTATCGTGGCCATTGTTGTTGCATTGTTGAGACTTTTATCACAAAAAGACTTTTATCATAAAAAGCAACTCAGGATTATTTAGCCGAAGGTTGTTGGCTTTGTGCAAGTGTTTCTCAGCAGAATATGTTCTAACTTTCTGGTGTTTCGCATGTTAGAGTCTTACTTCAAATTCAAGGTTCAAAGAGTTATGAAAACAATTTTCTTTCTTCTAAATGATTTGATTTGCATTTTGCGTATATATCATTTTAGAAGGTAGTTTTTTCAGTTTTAAAATTCTACCTTAAGTCTATCATAGGTCCGCTAGTTTATTGATAGAAAATGATTTGACTACAATTTCACTGACTACTCGTTTTGAGTATTTTATCAAATGAGAATGCAGGATGTAACACATTTATAGGATTTCTGCCTCTCAAACATGTGCACTTGTATCTTTCCAACTCAATTCCTTGGGTGTTTTGAACTATCGGTAAGCATTAATAAGCTACTGGTAACGATAATCATTCATCGCAGCCATGCACTGATGCAGACTGACCTGATATGCAAATGTATTTAAGCACGATGTCTGACCACTCATATCGCAGCCAACATTTCCTCCCTGGAGCCATCCTCCTCGCGTTCATGTATAAAACAAGCTGGCCACAGTAATATTCCCCATGATTAATTGACTTTGCATCTCAATTATGGATGAGCATATGAGTTCATGATGCGGTGCGTAATGGACTGGGACGGAGGCGAGTGTTTGAGTCAGGTGATTGCAGGACTACACAGAGGCCGCTGCGACTTCTCTATCAGTTTGATTCGAACCCCCTGCAGGACTCTCAGCAAGGCATTGAGGTCAAATCAACCGTGCACTAATCAGATTAAACGCACCCCATTTCACTGCTTCCCACAGCTTTGCGGTGAAACACTGTTGTATGCTGTGGCCTAGGGGCACTTCAGACTGACAAGTCCTGTTTGTGTGTGTGTGTGTGTGTGTGTGTG
>CAEMYA010000179.1:211819-235473 GCA_903131615.1 Diplodus sargus | reverse complement strand
GGGTATTGAAAAGGTCTGCTGAGTCAGCAGGTCACTTGGATAAAAGTAAATTCACTTAAAGAGCAACTAAACCCCCAAACCACTTTTTTCTGCTGAAAACCAATGTATTTGGGTATGAAGTAGTGTTGCTGTTGCGTGCTCCTGGAGCCCCGCCCATAATCAAGGCATATTTTGAATTTCCAGCTTAGAGCACGTCATCCAAAACTGAGGGGTTTAGTTGCTCTTTAAGGTGAAATGGGGCCCAAAAGCTGAACAATCCTCCTGGTTGTGCAGCATATCCTCAAAATTATTCAGTAGGTCGATGCAAGTGACACCCAAAACCCAAATCACTGTTCTCATAGCAACCTCCAGCAGCAGGCGTATCTGGCATGCTGTTTGGTTAGCAAAATAACGTGGTAAGGTTTAGGCACTAAAACCACTTAGGCAGGTTTAGGCATCAAAACTAAACTTAGGTTACATTTTGTATGCAATGTAAGGTCACTATGTTAGTATGATAAAATACATCCAGATTAACTTTTGGTTTCACACTGGACTTGGCAAACGACAATCTCCTGTGTGAGTTCTACCCAATAATCTGAGCTAAGTGGACTTGTCAGTCTTTTATCATCTCACCTGACTTCCTTCTTTGCTGCCCTAATCATTTCTACAACCACTAAAGTGCTGCTTAACGAGAAACGTAAATGTGGATGGTAACAAGCTGCTTGCATGGTCACCCCATATGGTTGTTTTTTTCTAATTAGGACAGCTTGTAGTTATGCTCGTGCTGCTACTGGTGGAAAGCCAGTGAGGGATAATGTCCTTGTCTCCACTCTAATGACTGTTCTGAGTAGAAGACATGAGGGGGATAGTATCCTCAGTGTGAAGGGACTCTGGTGGCGCTGCCAAGTAAGAGTAACTATAATGCAGGGGAAAATACCATCTTCAAGGCTGACATTCTGATCAGTCATAGCAGGCAAACGCACATCTGTAATGATTGCCATTAAGAACTGGCTGAATTCCTTTTAGATTCTCAAGTGTCAACCAGCAACTGCGGTAGCTATAAAACGTTATGTGTCACATATGATTCTTAGTACACTGCTGATAAATTTTGCTATCTGGTTAGAGGCTGACACAGTTTCATTTGTATTTACCCAAAAAACGATTAACAAGCTTTGATTCTCTCTTTGTCGCACAATGCACTTTGTCTCACCATGGCTCCACAACGTTTTATAAATCACCTCAATGAGCCACTGGAGGATGCAGACAATCACAGATCAAAACAGTGTAATATATTTGTTATTGATTGGTGATGTGAAGGGCAACATGATTTGCGGGAGAGAACACGTCTACCATTATCTTGTTACCATAAAGAACAGGCAGACCTGGAGGCTAGTTAGCAATCTCTGCGGCTTCCTCCTGTCCTTTTATTTTCATGTACGCCGTTGTCGATGGTGCTCAGCTGAAACTTATTCTCAGTCACATCAGTGTCACATCTTTAATCACAGTAAAGAGCAACCATGCTGTGCATCCCTCAGAACAACCCCACTCACATTGATATGGGATCATACATTTCAATAAAGCATACTGTGTGTTTGTGTCTGAAGTTGTTTATAGCTTTTCTGATGAAGCTAGCGTTAGTGAAAGAGATCTCATCTTTTTTTTTCTTTTCTAATAATTATAATAATCTTCCTCCACAGGAACTTTTGAGTCACTCAACTGACAGACCAGAGAGACAACAACTCAAGGAGGCTCTGGAGGCTATGCAGGTCTGTGTTACACATTGTGCATGTTTGTGTGTTCATGAGTGCGCTTTAAAAAGAATATTACATAATATCTCCAGAATGCCCAAAGCCAAGGCCGTGTAAATTGATTCCTACAGCTACTGTGGCTCCAAGTACTGTAAATCTACAATGATTTGACAGATGTCAGAAAGATTTCCAGTCTAAAGCCTGAAAGAACGTTTGCCCTTGTCTACCAGGACCTGGCCATGTACATCAACGAAGTCAAGAGGGACAATGAAACACTGAAGAAAATCAGCGAATTCCAAAGTTCAATAGAAAATCTTGTAAGTATTGTGAGCACCACTTTTCTTCCATCAAGAGTTTTTTCTTTTTTTCGTTCTTTTTACAGTTGACTTAAGAAATGTCTAAAGGTCTCATTGTAAGTGATGCGATCCTTTTTAGATATCTGCCAAAGTTAATAGTTTCTAGTCATTTCACATTAGAGATTTTTGTATTGTATTATTATCTGTATTCAGATAGACTTGGCACATTCTTTTATTATCAATATCACTATTGTTAGTTTATACCAGGGGTCACCAACCTTTTTGAAACTGAGAGCTACTTCATGGGTACTGAGTCATATGAAGGGCTACCAGTTTGATGCACTCTCCTGAAACAACAAATTTGCTCAGTTTGCCTTTAGTTATGTATGATTATTAATGATTAATGATACTCATATATGTGAAGACACTGATCACTTTAATTATTTCTCACAATAATTATCAACAATGACTTAACAAGGTGGGAAGCAGATAATATCAATATTAAATGTTCATATTTAGAACAGGCCTGAGGGCTACTCATGTGGTCCTTGGGGGCTACCTGGTGCCTGTGGGCACCGTGTTGGTGACCCCTGGTTTATACATTCTTTGCTATTCTAACACACATTTTTAAAGCCAAGGCTCAACATTTGCTTTCTTGACAAGTGTTTGATGAGAAGTTTGATACCACTCTTGCGTGTGAACTAACCAGTGTGAAACAACAGCTAGCTGGCTGGCTAGCTTTTACTTAAGCTAAGACTCTATACAGCTAACCTGGCTCTGTCAAAAAGTAAGGAAATCAACCGGAAACTCTTAAAGCAAAAATAACTTTTCAACATTCCCTCTTCTTAGCATTTCCCTCTGGTATTAATGTTGGTGCTGCTATAAGACAGTATTAGCAGCATGGCTACTGCTAACCACCTGGGCTACTGTCTAAAGCAAAAACAACCAACGGAATCCTAATTTGACCTAGACACCCAAACTCAGTGCCATGAAAAGGCAGAGTAAAACAGCCAGTTGTATTAATAAGTAGGCAGGATTTATTACTTACCTATGTAAGTAATAACAGTCTCAAGTCTGGCTGGTAAGGGGAAACACACATCAACAAGGGAACAGTCTTTGACCCAACACCAGTGATCTCCATTGAGTGAATGCCTATTCACTCTATAGAATTTCTGTCACTCTCCCTGTTCACCTCCCTTTGCCTCGTCCATCAGCCCAATCGTGTGTCTTCTGTAGTGTAGAGTTTCCACAGTTATTCCAGTTGTTCCACCATTACCTGAAAATAGTGACCGGGGGAAACGAGGCCTCCTCCAGCCAGGTGGCTGGAGCACAGTAAAAGTGAAGTCTGTAGGGAACCAATCGATTTGTGAAGGGTGTTTTCTACATCCAGTACACTGTACAATCAGTATTTATTTTAGAATGATAAGTTAAAAACAACAAAGTCTACTGCCAGTTTAAGATCACAGATTACCACGTTGTGTATTGTTTGTTTAACCAATACAAAAACTTAACTATTAAAAATGAGTTGCTGTGTTAAAAGAAGTTATGTCCTCGACTACCTTTTGGCCAAGCAAAGTAACTTCCCCCAGGCCCGCCATTGCTCTGAGATTACTAGAACAGATATAAGAGTGGTACTACTTCTTATCTCTCCCTAGTATGTCAACCTCTTGCGTAGCTGTTTTACTTCAGATTTTCACTTTTTGGAACAGGAATTGACTCCCAGCTCTTAAATTTAACACCGTCACATTACCATTCAGTAAATAAAATAAAACAAACACATTTTTTTTAACCTTGTATCACTTAAAATCCAATTTTCTGGCTTCTGTTGTCTTTTATAGTGCTAGATTTGACATCTCTGTAGAAGTTGGGTATCTGCATACGCCGGCACTAATGTTATCACCAAGCTGGAATAGAAAGTTTGTCAGTGCGATTCGTTACAGAGCATCACAGAGCACTAACCCATTGTTGAAAATGTCCGTGTTTTCTTCCTTCTGCTAAGAACACTGGCATCTTTTGCTTCCAGCACCTGTCATCATCCTCTGCTTTCATACAGTCCCCAATAAATCATTTAGTCCTGCAGAGCACGAACAAGACAAGTTTTGTAGAGTGCATTCCAGACTGATGTTTCTCACACCACTCTCATTTTCTCTTTGTCGGACTTTACTTCCACTCTAACTCCTCCTTGTCTCTCTTCCTATGATGTTTCCTACAGTCAGTGGGTTAATTTTGGACTTTAGATACAGTTAACATCTTGACATTTGGATTTGGAGGATGGAAGTATAAAATAACAGGGACAGGAAAGTGTCCAAGTTGTATCATTGATTATATATTTATATGTTTGGATCGCTCTAAAAGTCAGGTGTAGCTGAATTATTTATGGTTGGTCATAGAATTTAGAAGTTACAGTATGCAGTGGATTGACATTCTGCGTGTCCTTGTGACCTAAGCAGCAGGTGAAACTGGAGGAGTACGGGAGGCCAAAGATAGACGGAGAGCTGAAGGTTTGCTCCATCGTCAACCGAACGAAACAGGACCGGTGAGTCCAAACTCTACAGAAAAACTTCCCAAAGGAAATGACAATTGAAGTCATCTAATAAGTAGGCGAAGTCAGTCCCCTTCCGGTGACCCACCATGGGACCTTGTTGTTGAAAAAATATGTATGGTAGTGAATGGTGAGAAACAAATAATTTTTAAGCAATCTATGTGAATTGTGAAGAACATATTGAAGGAATTTCTTAAAATTTGGTTTCAATGTTTACTTGATGACGGATATTGAAAGAGATGATGTAGTTCACTTGTGGTTTTACACAAAACTGAATGTTGTTTTTGCAATCTCCACAACAAATTGTGACTTTCTTGACATGCAAAATTATCTTTTTAATTGACAAACATATGAAAATGATCTCAAATTGAAACAGGATCACAAATGATTCATTTGTTTCTCGACAGTCAGTACTGTACAATTTCTTTCCAAACTAAAGTTCTGTCTGGCAAACTGGAAGGGGTGGGATTTCGCCTCTCTATGCTATCATTGGTTTTCTTACAAAAATTAACAATGAACATGTGTGTATGTCTTCAGGTATATATTCCTGTTTGATAAAGTGGTCATTGTCTGCAAGAGGAAAGGCTATAGCTATGAGCTCAAAGAGATTATTGAACTGCAGTCATATAAAATGTCGGACGACCCCATGAACAACAGAGACATGAAAAAGGTAAGAATCACCCTTTTACTTTGAAAGGATACGGAGCGGAATCATTTCTTAGGCAGTGAGATCTTTGTAAAAGGCAGCGTTGCTTGGTGTAGGTGATGAAACATCATGTGTAATCAGTGCAAATGGCGCCCTTGTGCTCAAGGACCTTGTTGATGGTAATTTCAGATATGGAACTTATGAGTAATGCATCGAAGTGTCAGATATGCATTTCTGCTCGCCCATGCTTGGAAGACCATGTAAATGCAATGAAGGTCATTTAGGATTCATGAAAACGTGCTGCAGTGCATTGCACCGCTGATCTAACATGGCTTTTTCTTTTTTTTCTTTTTTTTCTTTTTTTGGAATCTGCATGTGTCCGTCCATGTTTGCATGTGTAACTGGGTCTTTCTCTGGTGTCTTTCTTTTTGCATGCTTACCAGTCGAGTGGAAAAATGGTAAGCTCAAGTGAAATCCTTTATTTAACTCATCTTCTCATACACACTTATTTTTGGTAGTGGTGCTTTTTGGGGCGTCATGCCGTGATTGCACGTGCACCCAAGAGGCTCTGTGACTCGCCCTCCGGCTTTTTGATCAAATGCATCGCTAAAGCATGTGGAGCAAATTTTAGTTCTGAATTGAAAAGTGATTATATTTGTTTTAAGTTTTAGTACATATATTTATTTAAAAATGCAGGTGTCACAAGCTTCTCTGCCTATGTCTGTCATTGCCATCCGCGTATCTCTCTGCCATCTGTTCCTCACTCACTTTTTTTCTCTAGTGGTCTTATGGTTTCTACCTGATCCACCTGCAAGGGAAGCAGGGCTTCCAGTTCTTTTGTAAAACTGAGGAGACAAAAAGGAAATGGATGGAGCAGTTTGACATGGCCATGTGAGTATGAAGGGCTGGCGACATGAATAGCACCTTCTGTCATGGTATATGTCATTTTAGATTGTATGATTTGATTTGCGCCACAGTGTATTTCTGGGAAATTTCATCGGAAAACTGTCTGACGATAAAATAACCAGATGGGAACGTATGTTTTTTCCCTAATGAAGTGAATCGAATGCCAGAAAAATCAAATTACTCCATCACAAAAACAGCCTGTCTTTGTCCAGTCAGTGCCTCCTATTCATTATTATTTGCTTCCAGGTCCAATATCAAGCCAGAGAGAGCCACGGCCAATCAGCATAACTTCCAAATGCACACATTCGATAAGAACACCAACTGTCGAGCCTGCAAGATGCTCCTGAGGTAACGGCCCTGATGTGTATAACAGCACGCTCATATTTCACACTGAATAATGAATGCATCTCCTCATAGACTTTCAAAGGATGATCAAGTATCCAAAAATATTTGGCAGTAAAAGAGATTTCTTTTTCGGTGTTATTTGTACTATCTCAGTAGACACTTTTATGCCGGGTGTGTAATAAGAGATTTTATGCACCCTGACACAGGTTATTTAACATTTATACAAAGATACTGCAGCAGTCTGATCATTAATCTAGCAGTACAGGAATGTAAAAAATACTTGTCCAGTTCTGCTTTGAAAATGTTACTCAAAGTGAAGTAGGAAAATCTGCCCGCCATCATCTCTGCAGGTGAACACTGTGATTAGATTGAAAGCTGCAGAAAAGCGATTTAGTGAGAGGAGAGAGTTTTGTGCAGTTCAGGGGTGAAACCTCAAGCTTTCATATGATATCACTTTATAACACAACCTGTGGATTAGGCTGTGATTTCACTGTGAGAATCAAGTACTAATAAAATACTTTACGGCTCCTACTTCCACTTAGATATACTTAAAGTGGAAGAGAACAAGACTAATGGGAACAAAGGAGGAACAGCTGGACATTTCAAGGAAAGAAACAATAAATTAAATAAAGTACCTACAATTTAATCCCCTGTATGAACCTCTGAGTACTTCACTGGTACCTGATTTGTACAAAACCCCAAAAGACACCATCATTTGATCTACTTAAAGACCCTATTTGATAGAAACCTCTCAAAAATCAGGTTCTCTTACAACTGGCACCTTTTTAAAGCGTCAGTTCATGTCAAAATCAAAAATACATGTTGCACCACTTACCTATAGCACTATCCCTCCATTTAGATTGTTTCGGTGTAAGTTTCTAACCTGCCGTGCTGGATGGTTTGTAACAGAACGATCTGGAAAAGTACAGCGAGAAACTGTTTGGAAAAGGGCAGATGATTCGACAAACTATCAGTTTTCAACTTTCAATCGCCGTCTATCATGGGCCAGCCAGTCAGATCAACAGTAGGAAACCACCAGCAGCAGCTGAGCAAGTTAATAAATCAAATCCTTACTGAAGCCTTCAGTGTCCTCCTTGATCTTCTTTCAATGAAGTGTACTCGACAGTTCTCACAGAACTGATGATGTCCGCCTTATTCCTCGCCTCCATGATACCTTGCAGGAATTATGGCCATGACTTCTGACATGTCCTGTCACATAACTGGAACCAGCGTTTTCCATGGTAACAGGACACTTATCTAGTTTTTAAAGCAATATTTTTTGTAGGGTTACCAAGTATATAGTTCCTACATGAAGCTGCGTCTGTGGATTATCCGGAGAAATTAGGTCATGATTTCTGGAGAGAGATATTTCTGTTGAGTTCTTTTTGCCGCTTTTAGCAAAACAAGCCAAATTCCATCTACCAGACAGACATCTTTACAGCCGATATCACACCAAAATAATAACTGTCCCTTTAATGTAAAGTCTGGCAGTTTAATTGATGATATATCACAAGTTTTTCATTATCTGCTTCTTTTTATATTGCAATGCTATCCTAAAAATCCACTTGTAACTGCTGCTGCCGCATCAATGTGCTGCAGTGAAAGAACACATCCCTGAGACCTGTAGTGGAGTGTAAGACAGCAGAAAAAATGGAAATCCCTGAAAACAAAAAGTGCGGTACTCGAGTAAATGCGCTTTCAACCGCTGCTATAATCTAAACAGTGATATAGCAGTGAGTGCAGTACGTTCTTAGCCAATATAGTGTTAAATGTAACACAACTCATATTGAAGTACAGAAGTGAAATTCTGCCACATTTGGTGAGCAAACAAACAAACAGGCGTAAATCACAGGGGGAATATGTTTTTTGGCTAACGTAGCCCCTCATCAGTGCAAAGCTGGTCTTTGGAAAAAAAGATTCTACTAAGTGTGACTGAGGCAGACGGATGATATTTTTAACCGTTCCCCTTCCCACCACCGCCCACTGCATCCTCCTCCCATGTGAGAGCACTGCCGGACTGCGGCAGGGATAACCAGTGCCACTGAATCACCACTTTGACCTCTGTAACAGTCAGCAGGCTAAACTCCACTCTGTGTATTGACCCACAAATTTCACGGCTTGGCTGACCTAAATTCACAGAGCCGGTGGAAGCGGGCAACGACGTTCTCACTCTCTGCTAGATGCTAATTACTGCTGCGGCCCCAGCAGATCCCATCGTGATTTATGGCACTTAGCTATTTAACATGGCAGTGTGAGATGCGTGCGGTGTTACAGTATCCGTAATAAATACAGTTCTGGAGGACATGGTCTTTAACGGAGTGAGCCGATGTTGTGATTTTGAAAACAGTGCAGAGTTGGAATGATGGAGCGTATGTAACCACCATTGCAGGCTTATAGCAACAAGCAGCAGCTCCCCTTGTGTTTTGTACTGACACATTCATTTGTGTCTGAGACACTTCCTGTTTGCTTTACTAATGTGTGTTTTTTTGTGTTTGTGTGTGTCCTCCAGGGGCATCTTCTATCAGGGCTACTACTGCTCTCGCTGTGGAACAGGAGCACACAAAGAGTGTCTGGAAGTCATCACCATCTGTAAAATCAGTAGGTGTTCCCTCTAATCTTCGAGCAGAACTTCTGATTCAGGTTGACGTCTGAGGAGTCGATATTAGGGCAGAACGGCATTAATCAATGATACAGAGTTCAGTGTTACAGGCCTCATTGATTGTTATGACACTGTGATGTGAGGGTCTTTTTTTTGATGAAATTGATAATGATCTGTAAAATGTTCAAGTACAAACCTGCTGTCACTGAACAACGCACTGCTTGTAGGTCACTTTATCCAGTAGAAAAATAGTAAATGAGTCCTGTGGGGTTCTTGTGGGACAGTGGGACTACTACTTCATTGTACTGCTGAGTCTGGTAATAAAGAGGAAAACCTCAAATTTGGGAGCCTGAACAGCATTTTATATTCCCCAGGATTTTTTATCCCCCATTATTGGACCCCTTGTGTCTTAAGTTTTTGGCTTGTAACCCTTTTAAAACAAAGTAATAATTACTTGCGACTCAGTGATCAGTTCTATATGTTCTTCTATCCATCTTAGAGGCCTAAAGATGTAAATGATCCAGTTATCCACAGGAACAAAGGAAGTTGACAAACATCTACAAGACTAAATTTGATGAACGTTTTTTTTTTTCCTCCTGTTAATCGCCTCTTTATCAAGTTCTTCACTGCACCTTGAAGGAGGACCACACATTAACTCAACATGAATGCAGAAAATCGCACCTGTTTTTTCAAGCTGCAGTCAGTTCATTACATGTGGGGTGTTCTGGTTCTTTAGTTAAAATTCTACCTAAATACTGCAGTTAGTCGGTGTGAAAATGCTCACTCTGGAGCAAACAGAAGCGATCGGAAAAGCGAGTAACACTTTTTAATAACCATCATTAATAAGTGTAGCTCAGTCAGTAGAGACTTGGCTTGGGGACTGGAGGGTGGCCGGTTCAAGTCCAGCTACAGACCACAGTATGGAAGTGGACTGGTAGCTGAAGAGGTGCCAGTCCACTTCATAGGTTACTTCCTAGGTTACTGCCGAGGTGCTCTTGAGCAAGGCACCGAACCCCCCACGTGTGCTCCCCGGGCGCTGACATAGCAGCCCACTGCTCCTAGCTTGTGTGTGTATATGTATGTGTATACTTACAATGTGCAGCTAGTGATGGGTTAAATGCAGAGGACAAATTTCAGGTGTGTTCGTATCTGACAAATAAAGATTCTTCTTCTTCTTCTTCTTCTAAAAAAGTTTATTGTTAAACTTTAGCTAATAGTTATTTCACTACTAATACACAATGGAATGCTGCAAGCCATTTATTCAGCAGTTGTTTATTGTGAAGTTGCAAATGATGTTTGTCATCATTTGTAAACGGTTAATAAATACTGTGCAGTTCATCCATAAACATCGTTTGGACGGGCATTATGAAGTCGCACCTGATGTTTTTAAACAGTTACAACTGCTTAATACAGGATTTATACAACATTTTAGTTTGATAACAGTGAAATAACTGTTAACTACAGTGTAATAAACTATACATGTACAATGTATTAATGATGGTTATTATAAAATGTTGCCAGAGAAGGGGGATTGATGAATAAAGAATGGGACCGGGCATTAGGGAGAAAATGTGTTTGGGTTTTACATAGATTCTGTGGACATTAAGCATTGAGAGAATTGTCGTACTCAATGTTCAGCTGATCAATAACTCTCTGTTCCCTTTTTTCTTGTTTCAGATCCTCATGACTTGGTGAGTAGATCCTCTGCTAGTCAACATACTAGCGGTATCATCATCATCACCATCATTATTATCATCATATTTGTATTATTTAATTGCAGTTATACCCTCATAGTGATGTTGTAAGTAAATGTAACTGTATTGATGATCAATTGCTTGTTTCTCTTTGACAGGAACCTGGGATGTCGTCAGGTAAGAACTCCTCCCGCCGTCTGAACACAATGGAGATGGATATTCTGTGAGCTGTAATGTAACAAGTTTGTTATGGAAAGAGCTCTTACTGAGCACCACGGCTCTCTAGTGCCATCTAGTGGAGGACACTGTTACACATGAATTACAACAACATTATCAACCATGAGTGGGTGGCACTGCACACTGTGTATACAGACAAGTGATAAATCCAAGGGAAGAACGTGAATAAGTGAGTGGAGGAACATGACCCCTTTGAGGGAAGGGTCACTTGAAATCAATGCAAATTTGTTCTGAGTAATCTTTATTCTGCGATGAACATTTCAATGCTAGTGGTCTCTTCTAGGATGAGAGTTTCAATGATAATAAGGGAGAACATGGTTTGAATCATATGCAAGGGCTTTCTAAGTTACCAGATCTCATCCAAATTGGGAGATTTTGAACCAATTCGGTAGACAGCACTCACCAAAACAGGAAATAAGGGCAAAAACTTCCCTCCAGTAGAGCTCAACAGACTTGTAGAATGAATTGCTTTCATGCAATTAAGTGACTCTGGTAGCATGTGTTGGCCAAACACCTTACTGAGACACTTCGTGTTGGATTTCCTTTATTTTTTATCAACTGTCTGTATATAAAGCTACCACACAGTTATGATATAACTTCGTATTCATATACACAGAGGTCATTTTGAAGGGAATGATCTACAGTTTGAAATAACAAAGTTTCCCTCGGTCACATTTCCTTTAGAATTTCTGGCATCTTTGCCTCATACAATACTTCAAAGTGGATAGAGAAACGGATACCGCGCAACAAAGATCCTGCCCCAGATGTAAAACCCAGGATGTTGTGCTTTTATTGTGTGTTCCTAAGACCACTGAATCACTCAGCGGGCGAGACTTCAATGCTAAAACAGTTCTGCCCTTATCAGCCCGAATTGCTGTGTTACACATGAAACCCAAGAGCAGGCCTTCTTTTATCCACCATCAGCCCAACTGTTAATCCCGCTCACCTCTATTAACACTCACTTCAAATGCCTAATTGTGTTTCCAGGTCCCAAGATGGTGGCAGTGAGGAACTACCATGGCACACCAGCGGCTGCGGGGAAGACGCCGCTCTGTTTTCAAACGGGAGATTTTATCGAGTTGCTGAAGGGAGATCCTGACACGACGTGGTGGGAGGTAGTCGATCACATCTATCTGAAACCGAGTCTTGCTTTGATACGTGAAAGTGTGAAGATGTTGTTGTTGACTCTGCACCCCAGTAAACTCAGACTTTATTGAATTGGATTTGAAACGCATCACATGCTCTTAAATTAAAAGCGACCGCATCTATGCAGAGTGAACCCTTTTCACCCTGTTGGTTGTGTATGAAAAGAGCTACAGCTCTTACAGGCCGCGCCGGTTTGGTCCAAATGTAACAGAATCTGACTACCAGCCCCTCCAAAGCCAACTAATTACCGTTTTGTTTGTGTAATCCGTACAAAAACCAATGTTTTCTCTTGGCAGGGTGCAGTGACTTCCTGGAGTCTCGCAATCGACATGAGGTTGCCAGGCAAGCAGCTGAGACTCCAGAAAGTCAGTGGCAAGGCCAAGAAATAGTCTGGCACAAAACTCCTCAGAAAGCCACAACTTGTTGTTCTTGCAATTCAGTTTTCATCCGGATTAAACAAACTAGATTTGACATGGATTTTTGTTGCTGTAGGGTTAGGGTTACGGGTTGTTGTTGTTGACAGACACAAGAGTGGCATCATCTTATCTCAGTCTCAGCACCCTATCAAACATATAAAAGAGATTTCGTATGATATAATGGGATGGTAGTTATGTTCCTACAGAACTGGATTTCAGTTCCTTGTCATGTTTCATCATTCTTAGACAATAAACATTATTCTTCTGATTCTGAAGCCGAAACTCCAGCATGCTGTTGTGCTTGCATCGCTTTCTTGGCACCAGCTTCCCTACTCATGGGATTCTTTTCGTTCATGTTCAAGTTGCGCCTTCCAACACAACCTGTCACACGCCCATTGCATGCAGGGCTTTCTGAATTTGACATTCACAGACAATGCTGCAAGGACAATTATTCTGACATCTTTGAGCAAGCGGAAAACTTCAGTGCATCTTTAGCATAATGGCATTAATCCTCTCTCAGTTTAACATTGATGAACTGTACCTACAAACCTGGGAGGCAGGGCTCTACAGTGTATTAAGCTGGATGACAGGAGCTGTAACACCATATGGCTCTGGGCACTTTTGACACCCGCTGCTGACTCATATCTCCAGCTTATTTTATCAGGCTAGCTTTTCCCAGAGTGACTCAGGGCACCCTACTGATGTTCGGTTCTTTTAACCTCGCCTGTTACTTTATCTCTCTCTGGTATGGCGGTTTAATCTCTCTGTGCAGTGTCATTGGGCGAGTCGAGATTGAAAATCATTTGCTGCGGGTAGCGGACGCTGATACGCGAACCTGACAGATTTGTTTGTCCCGTTGTCGGAGCAATGCTAGCATCAGTCCGTATTTTCTCAGTTCCAAAAGTTTTTCTTTCTGGATGCAATACGTATTTTCATTCAAGGCTGGTGTAGTCTGAGTTCCTGCCTTCCACTCCGTTCCCCCCAGTGTCATGGTGCACAATACTAGGTTTTATTGTAATACTAGAAAGTGTCGAGCTGTTCTTGCTCTCTACAATGTGTTCTCTCCTCTCTCTCCTGCAGTATTTTATTTTTCCAATTTAAACTGAGCGTAATTATCGACTACACTGTTAGTACACTGACACTACTCAATTGATTTTAATATCCTTTTCATTGTGTTTTTAAATGCTCTAATCCATCTGTTTGTCTTAATTAAAGCACTTTTATTTGCCCCGGTATTTGAACTGCAGCGCAAGTAATCTTGGCTCGCTCTCTTCTTGCAGGGGAAACTGATACAAACGCAAAAGAGTGGCTTCTTCCCCAGCTCGTGTGTCAAACCTTATCTGGACCCAAAGGTAAGTCACCCTGTATAGTGTACATATACAGTAGGCTATGCATTTGAAGAGAATCATTAGGTTATGTGTGTGAATTCCGAGGACATATCTGAGCAGTCCTGGTTTCTTTACCCTAATACTAACCTTAACCAGCACACTGGCCCCTACTCTCATCACAACCCCAACTGTTGTAATGCTAACTGACAATTTGACCGCTACTCTTATCCTATCCCTTACCATCCTAACTCTACACATATACAATTCTGCCACAATCTGTTGATAAGTTATTTAATATGCTGTTATGTCTGGTATTTGTGACAGCCGTTCCAGTCATTATCCAGCCGGCAGTCGTCCAGGGAAGCAGACTACTATGGATATCCTTGGTAAGATCTTTAATTTCCAGAGGAATGATTATTTATCCTTATACATTTAAGGCTGTGTACACTGTATGCTATCATTACCCTGAGGGCACTGTCCTTTAATTAGATCTATTAATGTTACTCCAGTTAACATCACCCTCTTGCTCAATGTAAAGCTTACTGATCCCAAACGTGACCGCATCCAAAAGATTAAATAGGACACGGCCATTTGATGTCAAATTCTTTGTAAAGCCGATTATGAAACTTTTGATTCAGAGGTCACAACATTCCCTCTCTGCTCCCCCCACAGGTTTGCAGGGAACATGGAGCGCCAGCAGGCCGACAACCTCTTAAAATCCCACAGCAGTGGGACCTACCTTATCAGAGAGAGGACAGCTGAGGCAGAGCGGTTTGCCATCAGCATCAAGTGAGTGTTTTCTCATCTTGCGGGAGAAGGAAAATCTCAAGGGACGGTTTTTATCCGCACCTCATGCGAAATAAAAATTCTCACGGGGTGCCCCAGTCAGCTTTTTTCCCTTGCATCTTTTAGCTCCGGCTAATTACCCACTCTGTAATTGCTTTTTTTCTAATCCTGTTTTGTGTGTGTGTGTGTATGTGTGTGTGTGTGTTTGTGTATGTGTGTGTGTACATTTCCTCTGAGAAAATGCATCCAGAAGAGAAGTGATGTTTGAGCTCTTGTTGGAGCTGCCATACAGTGACTTACAGGGAGAAATGCTTTTTCAGATTTGTCCTCGGGTCTGTCAGACAGGTGCAAAGGGGCTGTTGGGACCAGGCTTTAGACAAATAATTTAAGTCCCACAGACGGACGGCTTTAACTTTATTTTGGTTCATTACTCCTTCAAGCATACAACTGAATATTTAACACTGATAGCAGCTGAGAACATTAGCCAACAGGCACATGAGAGCGAAGGCACAACAACAAGTAACAGTTATGTACAAAATGTTTTCAGACGAATTACGGTTGTGGAATTCTACGTGGTGATTTTTCTGTGCCGTTTCTTTTTTCTTTTTTTTTTCACAGATTCAACGATGAGGTAAAACACATCAAAGTCATCGAGAAGGACAGCTGGATCCACATCACCGAGGCCAAGAAGTTTGAGAGTCTCTTGGTGAGTCATATGTTCAACTCCCAAACGCGAAAATCTCCTCAGTAACTTGATGTCGGTGTGAAAATAAACAGCAACTAACCAGATGGTCACATTTACTATCCTTCTGTACTGTTTGATACGACAGGAACTGGTGGAGTACTACCAGGCCCATTCGCTGAAAGAAAGCTTCAAGTTATTAGATACCACATTAAGATACCCCTACAAGTCGAGAGAACGTTCGCTAACCCGGGCCAGCACACGCTCGCCAGGTAAGACTTCCAAATGTTCCTCCTTTTTCCAGGAATAAACTTTGACCTTGACCAGCGAGCCTGAGCCACAGACGCAAAGTGAGAATGGGATGCGATGTCAAACATCACCCAATGCGAAGTCACAGCCTGCCCATATAGATACTGCACATTTTCGGCAGTAATGAGCGACCAGGTAAAGTCAGTTGATAAATGGCAGTCATTAAGGGGAGAGTTGACCAGCATTTCGTCAGAAGAGTCCGATTTCCATGCTTCTTTTCTCACTTTGATGATGCAATTGTGTTTCATGAACAATACATTCACTTTCAGCTTCAACGACCCTGAAAATGAAAGGGCCTCTGCAGAGTATTCCTGTGAACAAAGAGAAGTTACGCTGACATTCTGTGTTAATCACCAAAACCAACCGTGTGTAACCTTGAAATTTCCATCCTCCTGAAAATCCAGCATTGTTTACTGGCTTGCTGTCTTCTTCTCGGCCTTTGCTTGCGCACTGCAGCATAACTCGGCTGCCACTTTTTGATCAGTGGAATCATGTCAGGACTGAGTCTTCGTGTGCACGCACCAAATAAACAGAACACAGATTAGGGGGAAACAGCTCACCACAAGTTACCATTACCATGTACCGTGTTGAGGTTTTAATTGTTATGTGTTGTCTTATGTTGTTTTGATGACCTATAGGTCTAAGTGGCAGCAACAGCAAGGCATCTCTCAAGACAGAAACAGCTACAAAAAGTGAAAGAGGAGTGGAGAGAAAACAATTAAGATGTGAACAAACTCTGCTATGTTCAGTAATTTGTGTTTTGTTATTATCATTATTTTGGCCTTTATTTGACTGGACAGCCTAAGAGTAACAGGAAATGGAGTGTGAGAGAGAGAGGAGGGATGACAAGCAGCAAAGGGACACTGGTCGGATTCCAATCCTGGGCTGCTGCAACGCAGACACAGCCTCTGTTTTGATTTAACTGGCAATGCAGCCAACCCTTATGTCCAGGCTTGCAAGTGGTGAGCCACAAGGTGGCAGTCCCATATTGTGTCTTTACACTAAAAGGGATCAGGCCCCTATTGGTGTTGGCCCGACCACTGTCAAGCACTCGTCACTGAACTTTTTTCTTGGACCGGGCTCTAGGCGAGGGCCCCGTTCTTCCTTTTCTGAGTGAGATAAATGATTTGCTCCGTAAAGGTTACAGAATCTCTCTATATTTATGAGTTGATCTCGCTCACAACTCTCACCTGTGGCCATGAACTTTAGGAAATGCCCAAAAGCATTAGATCACAGACAGAAGTGGGCGAAAGCGATGGGGTGAGGAGCTCAGACATCTGGAAGGAGATCTGAGCTGAACTGCTCCTCCTCTGCATCATAAGAAATCAGTCCTGTTGGTTCAGGCATCTGTTTCAGATTCCTGCTGGACACATCACATGTCCAGCTGGGCCGAGACCACTGGGCAGAGCCGGAGCACGCCGGAGGAATAACACATCCATTTGGCCTGGGAAGACTTTGATTACCCTGGGAAAATCTGAAGGATTGTTAGGAAGACAGATGTATGGGCTTCCTTGGTTAACCCGCTGCTATCATGAGCCAGACCTGGATATGCATTGGACAATGAGTGGATAGATAATGGTCTCGACAACTAAATAGGACATTGTATGTCCACTTACATATCTGCCTGCTTCTGTAAGTGATTATGACTAAACACTAATTTGACTAGAGAGCCATTATAATGCTCAGGTACAGCTTACAGATTCGATCTCTTGCCATCTTGGCTGTGGATTTAGCAAAGACGGGTAGAATAAATGAGACAGACTCCCTCCCTCTGTCTTTGTCTTCCCTCCTCCCTGGGCCACTGACTCTCCTGACTCACACAGAGAAGGGGTGGAGGAAGCCCGGAAGGGAACGGGGCCGAAAGTGAGGCTAGCAGTGTGAAGTAGATAAAGACAAAGAGGAAGAGTTTGTCAGTGAAGTCAGAGATCTGTGGACTGGCTGTGTGAATTGGCAGCCATCTCTGCCCATCAGACTGCATCAGTACTGGCTGTGGCCTTGCACTGGCCACTGTCCTACATTCAGCCTGCCTTTGTTCAAACTGGCCACTACAGCATGAATGTATCCCCTCTGTTTTGTTCTGACAAAGGCAATGAATGGAACAAATTGAGTCTTTACTGATGATGATGAGCACTCGCTCTTTCCGTCTTTTTTGTATTTCTGTGACCGTGGTGGGATTAGGAAGGACTTATTATAAGAAGGACACATCTATGGTCATGCGGTATGCTTTCATTGGATTTGTTCAAGGGCCGGTGAAAGCCATGGCCAATGACGGCACCTTCTCTCGTTCATTATAAAAGCAAGGCTTTCTGATTGGCTCTCAAAGGTACTGTACTGACCGTATGGTGATGTAGTGACAGTCCAGACAAACGTTCTCTGGGAGGCTGGACACAATTGTGCAAAAATATTAAGACAGACAAATACCAGTTAGTTTCACACAGTTGGTCATCATTTTGTCTATCTATGTGATGTTGCACAGTTTTGTTTTCGTTCTAAAGCAGTGAGCTTCGTCATACAATATCTGAAAAAGTGACGATTGACTGTATTAAAACACGAGACTCTTTGATAATTCTTCATGTTAAGCACCTTGTAATCAGATGAGTTGAATCAGGCCATTATAAAATGCTTACTAACACTGAATAAAAGACAAAGGTTTAAATAACAGCATCACAAACACATTTGTATTTATTTTATTTTATTTTATTTTATTTTATTCATTTATTTATACATTTTATGTTATTTATTGACTTTTATGAGCATTGATAAGAAACATATTTACGATTCCAAAACTGCTTGAAAACATTGCTAAGTGTGGTTCCTGGTAGAGCATGTCCAGACCTAACCTGTCTAAAAGGCAAAAGTCAATTTCAATGATCGTAAGAACCTTTTAATAAGCGCATATGAAAGTATTTATTAACATTTGTAAGACATTGTTCTGGCATTTGATCCAGTTGCTGCAAAAAGTTAATTTTAACTGGTCTGTGGTTTAGTCTTAAAAGTGTACCATGTAGTTTTGGGGAACACATTTCAATCAGAAGAGAAAGGTGTTCATTGACAGATTTTTTAGTTTTTCTTATGTGTAAACAAACTCAATAAACAAGCTGGCCTTAAAGGACAACACAGTTTCATACTTGGTTTTTATTTGGTGAACCCTGCCACCTTTCCCACTTCACACAGGGTTCAGGGGACCTTATTTTCTTTTGACAGAACAGCTTGTTCATTCAGTTAGGGAATGAATAGACAGATATATCGATAGTTAATATAGTATTACCTCATTCATATTGTAAATGATAAATGTCTTAAGTTTGAATTTCTTCTCTGAAGCAACATAGTGCCCCGTGAATTAAGCATTAGAAAGCTAAGTATGGTAACAGTGACAAACTAGGTAAGTTAGTCTGACTTACTAAATGTATATGTAATGCTATATGAACAACTATAAAAAATGTATTTGGCTACAGTTAATGTTCCTTTGGAGTTAATTAGCTGTTGAAAAGTTTCTCATAAGTTGTTATTTAACAGTTAACATAATTATAGTCTTATTAATGTTAATAAGCATGTTTAAAGACCATTATTACTTAAACACTAATAATTATTACAGTGACCTTTATATAAGTGGTTACTGCCTCTTTAAGCCTTTACATTAGAGCATAACATGATTTTTCTCACACTTAGCCTGCTTGCTGTCCAAACACGTTTTAACAGGGTTCCTGCAGGTCCTTGACACATGAATAGCCATTAATCCTTGAAGTGACTGAGATTTATATGAAATGTTGAAATGTTTTACCTTAACGTGAGTACATAGACGACTTTCTCTACATTCATACATTTTTTTTTTCCCATCGCTGTGACTTGAGAGGTGCTCGCACATGCACATGAATCTCCCTCTCAGTGTCTGTGAGCTTCTGCAAGGCCTGCTTGTTCTAGTTATAAAAATTCTCAGCGTTACCTTGATCCGTGTCACAAACAACGACCTGTTGGGTAATTGAATTTGAGGGAGCTGGACCCCGAAAGGTGCTCAAAAAGACCTTGAATTCAGTGTTCGAGAAGCTGTGCGCACCCCGAGTGCACTTTTTTTAGAAATAACAAATTGTTGTTTTCAGTCACACCATTAATGTGTCAAATGATGACAACAAAATTATTATGTTTTAAAAATTCTGAAAAGAGAACCCTGTCTTTAAGAGACGGGGCACACGCTCTCCTTTGCTTCTCTGCCTCCTGCTCTGCATGCAAGCTCCTCCAAAACGTTTTCCAGCTTTATTTCCTCCTTCTTTTCTCTTTGTCGTCTCCTCTCAGCAGCCACCTGCGCCTCCTACAACTTCTCCTTCCTCAGTCCGCAGGGCCTCAACTTCTCCTCTCAGAGCTCAGCTCCCTTTTGGTCAGGTACTCCTTTTTTTTTCTCTCTCTCTCTCTCTCTCTCTTTTTTCTCGCTCCTGTTGTCATCACCTCACCTCGTCGCCCTGTAATTTCATAACAAGCCTCTGCGCTCGCGACCTCGTTTTCCTCTTCTCCGTGGTGCGCTTTTCATTAGCGGGAACATTTCAGCTCTTCCCATGACGGCGGTTCCTCATTAAATCAAGGAAAGAAAACCAATTTCCTCCCTAGTGATGAAACGACTTGTCCTCTTCCAACATGCTCATTTGTCATTGTGAGACTGCACTGTGTAATGCTGAACACTTAACTGACCCCTGCCTCATTCATTCTTTACATCTAGCTATTACCACTATTTCCAGTATAACACCCTCCTAATGCCAGTGATGAATGTCTTTACGTATTATATTATATTATATACAGGCCTGCATGTGAAATGAGCCATTCTCAATCTGACAGTGTGAAGAGACTGAGCTATCATTGTTTTCCATTTTCACAGTGTTTACACCCCGGGTGGTCAGCACAGCGGTGGCTAGGTATAACTTTGCGGCACGGGACATGAGAGAGCTGTCACTGCGAGAAGGAGACATCGTCAAAATCTACAGCAAGATCGGCGGGGACCAGGGCTGGTGGAAAGGAGAGGCCAACGGAAGAGTGAGTAACATCTGAAGAGTCTGTTCATTTGTGGGTGAGAAAAACTGCCCAGGGGCAATAAAAAGATCTCAGATTAGATTTGCAGTAAGTGTTTTCCACTTGATTAGAAAAGGATGCCACTTCTGGATTCATTAAGTCCGTTGTGCGCGGAAGACAAAGAGCCCCAAAATTAGGGCTCTTCACTTTCAGAAGTACAGCACTGATGTGGGCTCTTGCAGGCAACAGTGTTGGTGAATTTAACAATTAAACCACTGATATCGAAAGCACTCTTTAAAAAAAAAGGTGAGAGAGGAGGAGGTAAACGCCTGCCTGCCGGGAAAAGTGCCAGTTCAAAAGGCAGGCAGTAAAACTGAATGTGATGTCAGCTTTTTATTCCGGGGATGTTCTCATTAGGTTATAAATTTGACAGTGTTAATGTGATGCTGTGGATCCGGAGTGAGTGCATCCACTTGACCATTGTGCTAAACTGGGGCGTCCAGTCTGGTGTCGGGGCACCGCAGCTGTCTAATGTTTTACTTTATTATCGCAGCTTGCTTTTACGTCATCGGGGACCTTTACTGGACTAAGTTTTAAATGACATTGTCATTACTGACACTGGGAGACCCTGTCTTAGCAAATTCATCTGCGTGCCTACCACTGCACATATAATGATGTTGACGTTACATGTTGATTGAGAAATAAAGTAGGAAATGTGCGCATATATGTTACTTAAAGAAGAGATTACTTTATGTAAGTGGGTGAGATCGCGTGTTGCAAGCATCAATGCGTCTAGAGGTGCCGTCATTTGCATCGTTATGAGATCTCAGTCAGGTGGAAATGTGCTTTGTACTGTTTGGATCCGTAATAAGAAAAATATCCCCCTCCATCTGGCTGGCAGCGCTTGCCTTGACCTGGGCCCCACTGTGTTTGTTGTTCAACTGTAATCACAATACAGTGTAACTGTGTAACTCCCCCACGACCAGATCCCATTATCCAGATACCGCATCAGGTGTAACTAGGGGTCTCAGTTTGGCCTTTTGGTTTGGTGGTGGTCTTGTGGGGGGGTGTCACTTTGACGCAGCAGTGTTAGTCATTTTATTTGTAGGATAAACCCCTACAAAGAGGGTCCTAACACAAACTAATCAGAGGAGAAAATTCTGTTTGTGCCTAAACTAAACGAAATAAACAAACTTCTTCTGAGTAAACAAACTGAGCCTAAAGGACAACACAATTTCATACTGTTTGACTCTGTTTATATGTGGCGGACCCTGCCAACTTTCTCGCTTCAAACAGTGCTCTGGGGACCTTATTGTCTTCTGAGGACAGCAAAAGAAAAAATAAATATATCTGAATCTGGATTATTATCTTTTTGATATTCTAAATAATACAATTTTGAGTTTGACTTCAAAACAACATAGTGTCTCTTTAAACATAAAATAAGACAAATGCAATCACACATTCACAGACCAAAGCTCTCCTGCTCCCATGCCCACCGGTGCCCCTGACAAAAATGCCTAAAAAACATACAGTAAATGAAGACATACCCATACAAATATTTACATGCACATTAGAAATGGATCATTACCATATCTCGAGATTATAACTCAAGTATAATTATAATAATTAGAAACAGGCGCGGGCTGATTGAAACGAAGTAAAAAAAGACGCCTTAAAGAAGTGAGGGAGGTGGTTTGTGCTGCCAGTGCTTCGGCAAACAGCTACTTAAACAACATGCAGGCTTCGATGAGTGCATTATTTTTCATAACAACATAGATCAAAGTGCATTTATACCACTTTTACAATCATTTCTTGCCACTGTTAAAGAAAGAAAAAGCTCTATAAATACATATCCTTTTAAAGCCAGTCAGTGTTGTGTGAAAGTCTTATCTTACATAGACGTAACCCCAGGATTAAAGCTACAAGACACCTCGCAGAGTTGGTAATTGTTGATTTTAGAAGATGCATGATTTTGTTCCATGTGCTTCTGGCATGGCTGCAACAGTGACTAGACTTCCCTGCAGATGGGAAAGTACATACAACTGAATAGTACTAAAATATACTGACATTTAGATGGAATAAATTGTGTCCTACAATAAAAACCAGTAGATCCATAGACCAAACTGGCTCACGTGATAGAATATCCGTTTCCATGCGCACAGAAAGTAGTGCAGAGGGCACTTCACCACATTGTCAAAATCCTTCATAATTTTGAGGTCTCAAGGTTGGCACGTTTACAGATTGTAGGAACACATGAATAGTATTCTTTGTGCCTTCTTATTTGATGCATCCAATAAACTCGTCTCATAATGTATGTCACTCACCCTCCATCGTGGAAAACTCAGAGGCGGAGGCGGAGCTCTCTGAAACGCGCCCTGCAGCGTCAGGCCGAGCCACGCCTGTCCTGGCCTGCGTTTTCAGGGAGTCCCATCTCCATTAGTTTACCACTCACTCACTTTTCAGACACGAAGTAAAAGTTGTTGCCTAGCAACAGCTGAGGTAGTATTTGAAGTAGCCTTCAAGTATTTTTTAGAGGATGAGGCTGCTACATCTGAGCTGTGCTGAAAAAAATAAAAATAAAATGCACATCCTCTGTCCAAGACGAAGAAGAAAGTATTCAGCCTTTGTCTGATGCTGCTGTCGGTAATACACTCTACTGGCCATATCTTTATCAAACTGCTTGTGTTGCTAAACGGGATGTAAAAGGCATACGAATGACCTCAATTAGCCTCCTTATTCTTTTCTCTGAAAATCACTGTTTTATTTTTCAGATTGGATGGTTTCCCTCAACCTACGTGGACGAAGAAGGAGTGCAGTAAGGCGTGGGCGTCTGCAGGCCTGGCTTTAAATCAGGAACCATCTTTTATCTACTGTTCTCAGAGAAAATTACTCACTCCCTCCAGGAAAATAACACAAGGAAATAAGAACTTCTTTTTTTTTTGTCGTTGTTTTTGCCGGATACTCATTTTTCAGCGAGCGTTTCTACCCTGTTTCTCTATC
>CAEMYA010000179.1:183453-211797 GCA_903131615.1 Diplodus sargus | reverse complement strand
ATTTCTGTACAGGAAAGAAGAAAAAAAAAAACCTGGCTCGCTGTCTGTCAGCCTCTGTGTGTGCTCTGCAGAGGCTTTATTGAACTGAGGAAACAGCAGAAACTGACTGTGGATAGCTTTACTTTGAAAAAACAAAAAGGCTCCCCCTTTGTTGCAGGTCTATGCGCGGTGAAATAATTGTACAGTATAGATAATTTATTGAATAGAGATTATTATCATTACTAATGATTATTGTGGGGA
Organism: Diplodus sargus; assembly: GCA_903131615.1. NCBI lineage: Eukaryota > Metazoa > Chordata > Actinopteri > Spariformes > Sparidae > Diplodus > Diplodus sargus. Next base: position 211,557 of record CAEMYA010000179.1, on the reverse strand, counting down.
AGTTGATTTTTAGCAGCCAGGAATCAGATGAGGAAAAAAACTAAAATAAGAAAAAGAAAAAAAAAAACAAAAAAAAAACAGATGCTCCGTTTCCATGTTGAGAGATTTTGCCTTAGTTGTCATGGTGATGCCTTGTGGGCTGACACCAGTGGAGGGAATCGACTTTGTTGACTGGTTTTACTTCTCCATGTATGCATGTGCCCATGTGCGGCCCACACAAACACACACACAATGTACAGTACGGTGCCTTTGAAGAATGGTCGCTTACTGAACCTCAACATCAGCCAGTGAAAAGAACATTGCCACCCCCCCAGACAGACAGTTTGGTCCATGTCCACGGGGCTCTGCTGAAGGAGGGGGAGGCGCTCATACAACATACTGGGGACGACTCGCCCTCCGAGCCCTCGGAAAAAAAACAACACGGTGAAGCATTTAACTTATCCTGACCGCTGGCTGGATGGACTCACCGAGACAGGTGGAGGGTTTTTATAGCCAACAACCATCACATACATAGTTCTTGTCGATCCGGGCGTCACGAGTCAATGGGTGCAATCCGCTGGATGCGAAAAAGGGAAACATCAAGACATTCCACTCGACTACCACTTCACACTTTTAAAAATCTCGGTGTTCATTGTTTCGTTGTTTGAGTTCTTTGCACAGAATCAAGATTATTTTTTAAGTTTTGAGAACTGGACCAACGTGTTTTGTTTATTTGAAGCCAAATTCAGCCATGTTTTAATGTCTGCATGGAGTTTGCTCGGTTGTTATGATTTTTTGTACTTTGCCTTATTTTTACAGACGATCAGGTGACGGGATTTTTCTTTTTCCCTTAATGTTAATCATTTTCTCATGTGTGAAATCCATTTTTGGTGCTGTGCAGACTGGTGAAATTTAATAATAGTGTCGGAAGGTTTTGAATCTGAAGGAAAACTTTGTGTGCTGATCAACACGAATCCACGGAAGGAGCCCCTAATCATTTTGTGATTATTCTCGAGATGCAGTGCTCAGTGTTTGCTTCCAGTAATTTCATAATGCCATAAAAACTTTTACAGATTTACAGCCAGTTAGACTGCAGTGTGTTGGCGTACAGCTTTCATCAGTCTTCTATTGAGAGTCTAGATGTGCCAGACCACTTTCTAATTTTAGTTCTATAGATATTCGGTTGTTTATTGTCCCTGTTAGCTCATTTAATATACAGTATATTGACTCCGACTCTGTTTATATGGCCTTACCATTAACCTTCATATCTGCCTCCTACACATTTCAGTATTGAACTTTGGTACTTACGCTTCACTGTTTTTTTTCTTGCATTTCAAAATATCACAGTACACAAGAAAATAATAAATGTTTTACTGGAAAAATGGGAAATTTTATAGAGTTGCTAAAGAATGTCGTTAAATAAAGACTGTTCTCTTGCTGCAAATGGGTTCAAAATAAGTCAATTTTAATCGCACAGTAAATCATTTCTACCTTTTTAAAAAGGTCTTTCAATCAAAACAATGAAAAAAAAAGACACAGTTTGATGATAGCATGAAGTTGCCCGGGATCATGGGGGTTGTGGACTTCATTGTTAAACAACCACCATTGCCAGTGCAAATTCATTCAGAAGTGACTCAGGCAATTTTTCACAGATTAAGTTATGTAATTAAACTGAATCTACATTACATTAAGGTCCATGGACTTCCTTCTTCGCTCTTTGACAGATCGTCAGCTGTTTCAACGGAAGCTACTAAATAAAACACACCATAACCTAGTCCAGGTGTTATGCAAATTTAATGTTCACTTTTTCATAAAAGCATGACATTGGATACACATGATCCCCTGAACATTTACAGAAATGGGCCCATAAGCTGAGTTGTTAAATGGATCCCACTGCTTTTCTTGCAAGACCTGCCCTTATTTGCCTGTGATGGCTTGTGTTTATTGTATTCACCAGAAGCCTCGACAGCTTCATGGTCCTGGTGTTACCCCGATTCCATGTTTAAAACATCCATATAGTGGCAATAAATGCAGTGTTAAAGGTTACTGTCAAAGTAGCCTTGGCAAATAATTTGACAGATTCTTGTGATGCTGATAGACCCAGGATGCTTCATCCTATTTACATGCACAGTCAGGGTCTGATGTTAATGGTATTGTCTGTGTTTCTCCTGGTTTTAAAACAAACAACTGGCAGTGATGGAGCTGATACAAAGGATTGTGAGCTGTATTTTCCCCGGTAAACACACCATCATATTTGGCCTTGCACTTTGGCCTCTTGAAGAGGCCGGCGTGTTTACTGGGAATGCAACAGTTCATAAACCGCTGTATCAGAGACACACAAAGAACGGGACCAAGCAGAGCTGACGATGAGTTAATTGTTTAAATCAAGCATAGAAAGGCTTAGGGTTGTGCAATTAATCAGAGTAAAAAAAAAAAGCAGTGGGATCCATAATAACGCTGCCACTTTCGTGATGGCATTCCTGAAAATCTCCAGGGCCCCAAACCTTACATTGAACCAAGAGTCATGCTGATGTGAAAAAGTGAACACAGCACTTAAAATGTAGCACATTTCACCTGTTGTTTAACACCGTATGAACACAATTCAATAAGATATTAAGTGAAGCTCGACTACATTTTGGACATTTTACTGTGGAAATGTTAAATATTATATCTTCAGCTAACTCTCAATAGTGTTCACACACCGCACTGAGAGGTATGGTGCAAACACTGAGCACATCAACTCTGGCTGGTTCACAAAGACTTACGGAGCTGAAGATGATGATATGTTTAGCTACTAAACTTTTGACTGTCTATGATGTGTGTGTAATTGCAATGGCTGACTGCCCCGAAAAACACAAAGTCTTACCACTGTGTGAGGGAGACGCACAGGAGGCCTCCATGTTGTCTAGAATGAAGGGTGGGGATGGGTGGATGGGTGGGTGGATGGGTGGGTGGGGGGATCTAGTCACTGTTTATGTAGTGGACAAAAACCCATTGCATGTGGCTGTTGATATTTCAACTCCTGTCAATTACATCCTCGAGAAAAAAAAAAAAAGTACTTAAACGTGTCCATTTTTTTGAATGGTTGAGTATTTCCAAATGAGGTCTATCATGAAATAAATATTTCTCTTTTGGTTTAAATTTGAGGCTGAGCCTTTTTGAATCTTTATTTGTATTTTGAGTGTTTGGCGAGGCTCTGTGGAACTTCGGTTCTGTTGTGGAAGCACGTTTTTGCAAAGGAAAGCTCAACTTTCAAACTTATGTTAGCTACTGTTGCTCTCTGTGCTAAAATTTGCACACGTATTGGCCAATCAAAAAATGATAAACACATGTAAAAAAATAAATTAAAAAATGGCTACAAATTGCAACATAGAGCTCCTTTAATGCTTCATCAGAAGTGGTGGAAAATACCCAAACACTGACGTCAAACTGTCATGGTGATATCTATATTTCTATATTTTGAAGAATCTTTATGAGCGTTGACCTGAAATTTCCATGACAACAGATACTACTTGTCATAACAGAACTTCCCACTTGCCTGAGATCATCTTAACGTAATTAAAATGAATGATAATCACTCCACACAGCCTTGCAATCAGGTAATCGGACACATGCTTTCAACAGTTTCAAGTTTCAACAGTCCAAACTGTCATGAATCTCGTCCCCAAACGACACAATTACAGCTGAAAGTCTCAGGTCAGCGCTGCTGTTTTTCGTCAGACTCCATATCCGTATCTGCTGTCGTATTCCACTGGTGGCTTGCTGGACAGAGCGTGCGTGCATCCTCCGTTGAAAGAGCTCACATCAGCCCCACCCACCGGACAGTAAATAACCTGTGGGTGCTGACTGGCGCTCCGGTTCGTACGGCGACTGGCCGGACGGCTCTCAGGAGGAGGAGAGTCCTCCCTGTGTGATGTCAGAGCAGGACGGGGAGAAAACATGAGAAAGTTAAAGGATTTTACAACCAAGGACATTTTTTTGGTCGTTGAATTCAGGGAATCGGTGGTTAATTTATTTCTCGGTTTAAAAAAAAAAGGCTTAGGAGGCAACTGTAGAAGCTGAGTTTAATGGACTGAGCTTTTATAGTCTGAAATCATAACAGTAAAACTCATTTATGGAGCATTGCGGTAGAGCTGCATAAAGCGTCGTGTGAATTGAAACTGGCTTAGTTTGTGCTCATTGTTGTGGCTGAGAATAAGTTCATGACCAAAGCATTCTTTGGTCAATAAAATATGGAGTGGTCCAGTTCAAGGGGAACTCACTTTTAAAGCCTGAAAATCTTTGGCAAATGTGTTCCACTGCGTAATCGTGAAGCTGCTGCTAACTGAGATAACTGAGAAACACGATTCAGTCTCCTCCTGTGCGTTTGTATCCATATTTATCACAGTGGATGCAGAGTATTTAGCAAGCAAAACAACGCTGCCCTGTTGGTGAAGAGCTCAGAGCTTTGTTGTCTTTGCTCATTTGGCTCCTCTCAGGGGAGCCTGCTCTCGCTGAGACGCAGCCTTTCACTCCTTCTCTTCCTCTGATTGTGAAGGATAAAATTTGCCGCGGTGTTCGCTTCAACTGACAGGAAGCGTACAGTCCAAACTTTCCCTCGTCAACGCCGGTGCCAGCATTGAAGCTCAGAAGCTACTTTGCATTCTGCATTTATGTAACTTTGCAGAACCAGCTGGGATCTGCTCCTCTGTCAAACCTGCACATCTGATCAACTTTGGCATTTTCTGTGGAGGCCTGAGACTCCGAGCTGGAGAAGGGAATAAATGTGCTTTTGTTAAAGTAAAGTGGGGGGAAATATGCATCAGGTCTTTGGGGCTTCTTGGGTGTGCGTGCGTGTGTGTGTGTGTGCGTGTGCGTGTGCGTGTTGCCATGCAACACAACAGGGCTGCTGTAAACCTGAATGAGTAGGAACCACACAGTAAATAACATTTAAACACCAGTTAATCTAAGGATTTCCACATATGTTTGGCTCTGCAGGTGAAGTTATTTTAACCTTTGCATGAAACTATCAAGGAAGCAATTATGCAAAGACAACTGACTGCTTTTTCAAGGCTGTGGCTTCATGTTCTTACCAATAAATGTTCGGGGAAGAACTATATTTATACCTTATTTCTCACCTTTTCTGGGAACAACTGTAAAACCTTCCACTACCCCTGTGATGTGTGCTTATTTCAAGCTGTAATGAATATTTTCATGTTGCTATAATGAATAGTTTTAATTTAACAATGGATCAAGTGATATAATGTGAAAATTGAGGCTCATAGTGACAAAACCCAGAGATGCTATAATTATGAGCAACTGTATAGTGTCTTTTAGCACAGTGTGTTGTTTCAAGATGCAGCTGTTCAATGGAAAAAGCAATGATACACTCGCACTGTGCTACCTGCCCTGCATCATACAGAAAGTACACTGTAAAAAAAAGAGAAAACAAGTTGTTTTGACTTAAACCAGTCCAGACTGGTTATGAGAAGATAAGTTGAGATGATTGTGTAAAGATTCAAGACAAAAATGATTTATCATGGAAATGAGATATTAATTTAGTTTACATGACTTCTCATTTCAGTTTCTATAGAGTTGAGTTAACAGATCAACCATTGCACTTGCAATCAGAGCGACTTTGTTTAAGCATTGGTGTGAAGATTTGTTCAAAATGTCAAAATAAGAGGAGCTGAAGTCAACAGTGACCTGTGAACTCATCAACCATGACCTCTCAAAATGTATTTAAGTCTCAAAGCGAGTTTACATCACATCACATACAGACTATTAAAATGAAGAGTTTTAAATGATCAAGTAATGGATGCTGGGAAGTATGCTCATATGCTGATCATGTCTCTTTAATAAGCTGATTGAACTCTGCAGGGTGCATTCATCCAAGTGACTTATGGCCTATGTTTATAAGTTCTGAAATAAATACAAATGTAAATATAATGTTTGGCTACATTACCTTGAAATCCAAAAAACTAGGTTAAGTTAATGAGAAAAGATAAGTAGAGTCAACTAGATTATTTTACAGTGAAATCTATTTGCTGGTGAACTGGTAGCAGCTAAAGAGCCAAGTATTCCCCCGTAGAACGTATAGTGGAAACCAAACTATAGCTAACAGTACACATATGATGTAGAAAAAACCCCCAATTTCAATGATTCCTAATGTTGCTGCTTGCCAGATTTAGAAATAAGCAACTGTAAGCAAACTGCTTTTCCATTTTGAACATTATTAAAATTACGTTAATGTGGGTTTAAACATAATCCGACACACTCTGATCACACATTTAGATGCCGTACACGTTTGGACTTGGGTTATGGCATCACTGTACACAGAACCATCTGTCCAGCCAGTGGCACAGCTGCTGGTCAGAGCTGGTGCGCATTGTGACATTTGTATAATTAGAAGCACATCTGTGTATAATAAGCAAAGGAGCGAAAGGGGATGTGGTGGGAGTAAAAATGCTCCAGAGATGACTCTTAACGTTGAGATGAAAGCCGCTCATGTTGTATCGACTCATGGGTTTGTCCATATTAATATTCTATCATTGACTATATTTCATGTTCAACTTTGCCCTCGCAGCTCTTCGTCGTGACGCAGAGTTTTATTTTCCTCGGCGTACCAGTGCGTTGCTTTCAGACTCAGAGAATACTGTACTTGAATTGATTTAATCCTCGGTATGACTCATCTCTGAACTTTTCTTGCCCCCCCCCCCCCCCACTCAGGCTGCACTGTTTACTTCTTTTTTCCCCTTTTTTTATACCCTGAACCCTGGCAACTGACAGATGTGAGAGGAACCATTGTTATCATGGTCTCTCTCCTATGAGCTTTTTTTCTCTCACCGTGATGCCCCGTTCATGTGAAGAGGGTTGAACTCCTGAATGTCACAGATATGGAGAAGGCCCTGTCGGGGTTGTGGCTTGAAGTGCTTCTCTGTCTCTCGTACACAACGCTGTCCTCCCACACTGACACCGCTCCCATTCCAGCCATCTGCTTTATAGCATGTGGGCTGTTTTCAACTGCATGTGAACCGTAACTGTAATATTATTATTTATTTATTTATGTATTGAGGAGGGGGGACACTTTCTATTTGGAAGAGGAGATATCCGCTCAGAGGTGTCAGGATGGGAGGTCGGCTGCAGACCATCAGGCCTAGAGGAGCTCTGCATCCTGCTCACAGATTTACGTCATCAGATGGGGGAAGAAAAGAGGCCGAACAAGGACTTTCCTTTAGAGACACAGTATCCCAAGCTGCCCTTTTAAACGGTTTACCTAGTTTGCATCGTTCCTTTCGAGGAGAGGCGGCACAACCAAATTAACTTCAGCTCGAACATGTGAAGTGAAAAATTTGAAAATTGGGTTCTTGCACCCTCGTACTGCGGAGATTTGGCCCCGTATCAGATGTCAGTACCCAAAGAGTCAGTCCTAATGCATTTCTTTTCATTCCACAAAGCACTTCCAATAGTCTGAATGTCTGTTCGGTTCTCTAGGAATAAACACACCATGAATAAAAAAAAGCCATCAAAAGAATAGCTCCCCGAACAAACAAACAAACTGCAAGTACAAGCATACATTAGTTCTGTTTATCTCTTCCAGTTTGTATGAGGAGGTATATCGCATTTAGATTTGGCCCTGACTAATTTTGATATGCATCATTTAAGTGGTTTCCTCTTATTTAAAGCTGATGATTAGCATGTCAGAGGACTAACTGAAAAAAGAAAAAGTCATTTAAACCCCAGATTTATGGAACTGTACTGTAGAATAGATGCATCTCCGTTGTTTATGCGTGATGGCAATGAACAACCTTCACATTCACCTCAGGACTGTCAAGACATTTAAATAGCAATATGAGGATGGGAGAGCAGACACAGCACAGAGAGGAAACCTGAGCTCCCCTTGAAGAAAAGTGCACAGCGTGTTCTCTCAAAGGAACACTAATTTGTTTACTGGCTTTCTGGAGTCAGATGAGGAGATTGTTAACGCTCTTTCTGTCAAATGTGAAGACACAGCCGAGGTGGAGAGCCCCGGGACAATTTCCAGCTGTCTTTGTGGTGACCAAATCTAACCCTAATCAGACCACTAGCTCAGCGTTGCCACAACATAAAATAGAAAACTGAAACTGTAACATGAAGACGTGTAAAGGTTCAACATATCTGTTGTTTGCATTGCAACCTAAAGTGGCAGACAAATCAGCTCTGGGGAAATGCATCCCGATGTCATGTTGCAGTGGCCAATCATATAAGCCGGTGATCATATTAGCAGCACAAATGACCCGAACGCGAGGAATGTAATGTAATGTTTCTTGTTATACGCTCCATTTGGCTGTGTTTAAAACACAGGCCTACATGCTAATAGTATAGCAGCTTAGCAGCAGATTGGTTGGCAAACTGATTTGAGGTGCATAGACCTATTCACATGGCAGCCAAAATCTGGAGGGTCATGGAGCCATGAGCTAATCTTAGCATTCAGCCACTTCCTAGCGCACATTACCGCTTTAAGCAATCCTGTGCGTTTTACTTCCAGGCCTAAATAGATGTGCCCAGAATGTGCATTCATGTTTTGGGCGGTAAAATTAATTTAGGCATTTTTTCCGTACTGCGTAGCCTAACACTATGAAAGTAAAGCAAGCTCGGGGTGGTAGAATGCTAACCTTAGCTGTTGTCCAACGTTAGCTAGTGAGTTGTCTGATAAGTTGTTTAACCTCTGGATTTTCACTTTTCAGTTGCTAACACAATGATGACAACTAACAATGGTTTATCATATTCCATACATTTAATTGGACTTGCAATCTGGAAAACAGCAACATGGGCTGCCACGTTCCACGGCGGGGGGGTTTAAAGTTCACAATAATAGGAACATTGAAATGACACTCCCACAAGGCAGCAGAAGTCTACAGGTCATCGCTAATCACTTTTGCAAACTGACCACCACATGGTGAAAAATGCCTTCGCATTCATGTTTACTTCGAGACAAATGGCATAGCAACATAGCAGCTTCTCCACTGTTGTTTAATAGGTGTTCCTATGCATTCCTGCCGCCCTCTGCTTTGCAGGAGACAACGTTCCCAACAAAACTGGACATTAGAATGACACTCCCACATTGCTGCACAACCCTGCAAGCCCATCACCATAAGTCCTCGTTTGGTCTGAATGAAGCCTGAAGCAAACTGCAAATAGCTTTTAGAGAGACTGTGGGTGGATTCTGTTATCAGTTCTGAAATGCCACTCTCCATGTTGTTGATGTTTTTTCCCAAGATTTAATAAACTGCTTATTAATACTGCAGGTTTAAGACAAGAACAACTAGGAGTGCTTGTTGACAGTAGAGAGTCCCTCATGTTTCCAAGTCTGAAGAAGAGACGGAGAAGATCAACAAGGGGAACGAGATGGCAACTTTTAATGAATCCCACTCACATCAGGCATTCAGATGAGGCATACATTTGGCGGATAACTGATGTTATTTATAGTGTCGGCAGTTATGTTTGCATCTATATACCTGTAGAGAATGTGTTTGTTTCTGCGCTTAGAGCACACATAAACCTTGGATTTCAAAAAGGGTTTCATTAAAATTGTTCTGCGCAATGCACAGCTTCAGAGGAGGCACACTTATTTTTCTCCATCTGTATTTTTAATACAATGATGTTTCTACTCTGGTTTTTCAATCCTGGGATTTCGTTTCACTTCTTATCTGACCGGCTTTGATGTGTGTTGTGTTATATCCTTTAACACGCATTCATAGTCACCTCGTCGTCTTATAAAGTTTGGTTCTTGATATTTGTTCTAGCTTGTTTTGGGTTGTTAAGCCAAAAGCATTTTTTTATTATGACTAATTTATGCAGATCTAAAAATCACACAGAATAATGTTTAATACAAAAACTTGCATTCCTTTCAACCAAACTGCTCAACACTAACAGAGGCAGAAGCTTCTTCCTCATTGGACTTTTTTAGTTACAAATGAACACTAGAAGAAACCTTTCCAGGCTGCAGTGCTGCACAGTACCTGATATCATTGGAGAACTCCTTCTCGTGGCGGCGTAGGTTGCACAACTTCCAGTAAAGGAGCGCGATGAAGACCAGCAGGACGAAGATGAGGAGCAGAGATCCCACAGTGACGCCGACGATGACCGCGGCTCTGTTTGGAGCTGCATAGTCGGTGAGGAGAACGAGGAATTATTCTCTCAGGGGTTTGTGGCAAAAAAGAATAAAGTGTGAAAAATCCATTGTACGGTACTGTTCTTATCCTCTGGAGTAAAAAACACAATATTCTGTGTGTTGGCATCTCTTACTCAGTTTGTCATGCCAGTGTTGTTGTTGTGAAATACAAACCTCACAGCTTTCGTCCCTATAAGTGAGCACATAATAAATTCAAGCAAACTTTATATCCCTCTTAAATCTCTGAAGAAAAATCTTAAAAACTATTTAAGAATGTACTATTTCTTATAATTTCTTATAAGTCCATGCCTCTATTATACAATATTCCATTTTAATAAGATTGCATTTATAAACCCAGACATAATAATTTGACCAGCTCCAGACAGGAACAACACTAATTAGGTCTGCATGGCAATTAAATCCAAGATACAAAATGTGTTAGTTTTGTTCTTAATGTTAGCTATTTCTGCTAAATTCAATTCTGCAGTCCTACAAATGAGCCTCTTGAGGTTTCTAGCTTTTTTTGGCTTGTGACCCTGTCTGCCCACAGGGTGACACCTCAATTAAATAAAAATGACATATTGCCTATATGTTAATTTGCATCAAATTAATTCTATGAAACAAGAAAACCCCCTTATGTAATAGAATAGTTCAACATTCGGGGAAAGATGCTACTCTGATTTTTTCTCCCCTAAGAGTTAGATAAGAAGATCAATGCCAATGTCATTTATATGCCATATGTGAAGCTACTGCTAGCAGCAAGTAAGCATAGTTTATCAAAGAGAAGTGACGATTTGATCATTCAGTGATGTTCAGAGGGTTTACTTTAGCCTGTATGTGAATTGTCTGAACAAACAGAGAATATGGTGATCCGGCTGGGATCACTCAGCCCAGTCGCCAAAATAAAATGTTGCCAGTGAACGGTTCTACAGACCACAGATATGTTCACATTTGAGGGTGTTATGCGCACCACATTAACATTTCTACAATACGCGTTATATTGCATGCGCATTTACATTTTATAGACCTGACTTAAGGCCACCGAGCTCATGACTGTGGATCAGGGCTGCATTTCAACATTGTGCAAAACCACTGGATGTTTTTAAGGAGACCTCGGAACTGTCACACGAGGAGTAGACACAAATGAACATGAGGGAACCACGACAGGATCGGGAAAATGGAACAGATCACAACTAATAACACAACTGGATTAAAATACAGTCTAACGAGGGGATAGGGTTCAGGTAGAGTTATGCGGAGAAACACAGGTGAGGGTAATGAGTGGGAAAACGCTAGGAACGTGGCTGGGCTAAAAAAGGAGATGCGGTGCAGGTGTGGAGGCAAAGCAGATGGGGAGGAACACAGGGGACAGGGCTGGACGTATTAGACAGGTGCAAGACGGGTGTGGAAGGAAAATCAGGCTTGTGAGACAAAACAGGAGGGACACGGGGAAAAAGACTCAACGAAAACCAAGAAAACACATAACATTCCAGTAAAATATAAAAGGAAATGACAGGGCCATGAAACTGACAATTTTCCTGCAGCGTTTGTGATGACATGTTTTCAACAGGACCTCGGGACATGTCCAGCCCACTAGTGGTGACCAAAGCAGGTATTTCAAGCAAAAACATAATCTTCTCCTAATCCCGACCAAGTGCTTTTTGTGTCTAAACCTAACCACAGCATAAGCACAAAGTGTCTTTAATCCAATTCCATAATGTCTTGGAAATCCTATGGGACATGTGCTTGAGGACGGCACCCTGCACTTAAAGTGGGTATGAATGATTCCCTGCCCAAAGCTAAAATATCTAAGCACTATGACTGGAAGTTATGGACCCGATGTGATGTACTTTCAGGGTCCGCTCCACAGATCATGAGGCACACAAAGACAAACTCATTTTATGGATCCACAGAACGGAGAGCGCTTGTTGGAGCCTCAACCCAGAGATGATTTATTCCATGCTGAATCATTGACTACTCCATACTTAGCACTTTGAGCAGTCACCAGATTGATTCCCTGTGAGACAGCTCTGGTATTTGTCTGCTCCGTCTGTTCAGAGGTTCTTTTAATGAGTCCACTTTTTTCCCTCCCGTTGCTGCCATTTTTTTTCTCGTTTCATTCGCACTTATATAAAGCGAGGAACTATCGACGTACAAGGCAGCGGAATCATTTCAGCATCATTCGTGTGACTTTGCGACTCGACGGAGGGAAAAAGGTTCTGCCTTCTGCGAGCAAAGAGGTACTTGCCATCCGCTGTCGTCATTAGACAAAATAATCAGGGTAACATGTTGATGTTTCAAAGGCCGTTGCGGAAAGCCCTCCGCGTGAGAATTGGAGCAATGGGGAGATTGTGGCGCAACTACAAAGACAGGCGACTTGAGAGGATAGAGAAATCTAGGTCTTTCATGATCACATGTGCGTGTCACGTGTGGATGTATGTGGACAGGAACGGCGCGTGCGAGTGATGCATTCCCTTACGTTTGTTCGCTTTCAGGTTGATCCTGCAGTGCTCGGCTCCCACAGCATTGTTCACCTCGCCGAGGTAGATCCCTGCAGCGCTCTGCGAGTGGTTGCTGATTTTCAGCTCCCCAGTCACACTGTCTGAGAGAACACACAACCGCAAACACAGATGAGCACATGTACAGTACATGAGCTGTGCATACAGTATAAGAGGGTGGAATAAATAGAGGGATTCGAGGAGGAGGAGTGGAAGCAGAGTAGTTAAAGCGACGTATACGTAAGGTTTTTCGCATACAGATTTTGCATGCAACCAAAATTGATTGTGTATCTGGCTTCAAGAGGACACAGATCAATGGAGTTTACAGTAAACAACGTGGAGAACGTTTCAGTGAATGTTTGTGTTGAAAAGTCTGTGAGAAGAAAATGGGGAGGAAATGCAAATGACTGCTCATTATGCGTCAGAGCCCCTATAAGACGGTAAACTGTTGAACTTCAGAGCGTCTTGCTGAGGCTCTCATTATTTCTTCATAAAGTTTTCACCTGGACTTTTCTGTCATTTTCATATATTGTTAAAATCTTTTTTTTCGTAAAAACACAGATACGTGCCTGAAATCCTTCATCTTGATGGAAGAATGAAAAACAAGACTGCAAAAACTAAACATTTTACCAAGTGTGTTCATCAGCTTTCTGGTCAAAACTGCAAAAAAGAAATTAACATCCTCCAATTTCACAGAAGGTTACATTTGAGTGAGGTATAGACCGCATCACTCTGAAGTCGCAACAACAACAGCAACAACAACAACACCAACAATCACGTCTCGGCAGAACAACTGCCGATCGATTTGCTTTGTGCAGATGTGAATTTGGCGAACTTGTTTATTGCTGTTGTCATTTGCAGAAACTTTGACGTTTGCTGTAACCTTGAAAGATGAAACTACTGAACGGATGAACGGAACTGAACTGTGATGGAGGATGGGACTCGGCCAAGAATAGAGCCCATTATCTTGCGGGTTCGGGAACTTTTGCTCACTTTCTTTAACATTGCAAGATGGAGTGTTTTTTGACATCGGGGGAATATTGATTGGATCTTAGTAACAAAAGATCAGGCATACGGATTCAGATTTAGAGTGATACAGGGCTATCAATTTTGATATTGGATTGGGCTTGATTGAATTAAAGGAAACTGCTGGGCTTCTGTGGAGGTACGTACTGTACTGAGTGCCATTCTAGTTTTATGATCCGTGTCGCTTTGCTAGCGTTTTTGATATTTACACAACGTAACGGTGCGATGTATAAGAATTGGGAGCTCTGGGACCAGGGGAGTGTTAGTGTTGGATGGTGGCTAGCTGGTTAGCATCCTAACTTCAGTAGATATCTCTGCAGCACAATACATAGACATCATAATGTCTAAACTGTTGACAATTTTGGTGCATTTCGGAACGTTTTTTAACTGAAGGTCTAACACATTGCCCCTTGAAATAAATCAGCGAAATGTGCTGTCAATCAATTGGACGGAACAGTTCAATTGTATGTAAGGCAGTGCGTGACACAGACACAACAAACATCGTGATCGACTCTGCAGGGACTCGTTTTTAGAGAAATTTCCACTTGCTCTATCACTATTTATACATATTACAAGCAAGAAACAGCTTGTACTCGTTATTTTTGAAGATGCATTTGCTCCCTGTAAACATCATGAGCATGTACTGTAAATTCAACAACTAAAAGAAGGGTTTCCATTGTGTTTTGCTCCCACAGAATGGAATACTCAAGCACCATCTGTCCTCGGCCCCCACACCAACAAACACACACACACACACACACACACACACACACACGCTAATCTTTGATGTGCAGTAGCATCATGACGTCAGCAGAGGTCACGCTTACCCTGTGTGGCTGCAGCAGGCATGGGGCCTCCGCTCTCTCTCCTCCATGTGTAGGCTAGGGGAGTGGAGCCTCTTGCAGACTTGCAGTGCAGCGACGCAGCTTTGCCAACCAGCTCGCCTCCCTCCACCCAGCATTTAGGCACGGACGGCTTCGCTGAAATCACACAACAAATGGATCATTTCACGCCACCATTGCCAGTCCATTTCTTGGGGAAACAGTACCGCTTTATAGCTTCGGGGAAAAGAAAAGGGCGGAAAGCATTTGGATTCTTTGGGCCGTAATGACACTGATTCACGCCACATAGACGGGTCAATGTGATGCATTTTATCACTCAGATAGAGCCACAGAAACAGACACCAAATCTTTGGTGGAATGCAATCTCAAGATCATGCAGGAAGGAGGGGTACTCTTCTGTTTAGAAAAATCCAAATGAGGACAGAAATGGGTGAGAATTAAGGCGAGATTGATTGTATTACATGGATGCTTGTGAAGAAAAAACCTGAAGGGTTGTTTAAAGCACGGCATTTCACACGTGTGAAATACTAACACTATCCCTCCATTCATCCATGCTCTACTCATACAAAAAACATCACGTCCACTGAATGAGTAGCCGACTCTCATTTTATCTGTATTCCTATTAGTATGAAAACAGCTTCAGACTTTCATTTGATGTGTGAGGCCTTTTTTGTGTTGTTTATTGATGTTTACTTCACAATCTGCTAGTTGTCAGCAGGGAAGGTGATTCTATCTGATGCGGTTTTGATAGCCGGTTGAGTGTGAGAGTGAAGACCTGAGAAATACTGAAGACACAGCAAAGTCAGTTAAAGCTGCCCCGAGGATGATGTGGAATAAACACAGCTATCGATCGAAATCCGTGTCTTCTATGAAATGAAGTCTAACCTCCAAGCCTCAAACACCTGGGATATTTGTTGCAATAAGACGACGACAGGCAGGTGGTCTGCTTTGAGGGTGTTACTTTGGGCCGTACAGACAATTTTAAAGCAAAATTAGATCTGGTGTATGATGGTAAATGATAATGAATGACCATTTCCTCCGACAGGGACAATGGTTGCCCCTGGATAAACTTTGCAAAAAATTAAATGTTGAGGGCTGTGACATTTACTATTATGTTTTAAATCAACGTCTGATTGACTCTGTATTCCGTCTTTTTGATTTAAATTTTACAAAGCTCCTGAATTAGTTTTTTTTTTTCTTTTTCTTTTTAAATTAATTAAATATTCTTAAATATTCTCCTAAGTCATAAAACAGTACAGCCTCCCATTTTTCAAATCACGGTAAATACATCTGCTAATGATGTGACCTCCTCCTCCGCTCCACTTTATGAGCACACTCTTCTGACAAAATAAACTGGACTTGCATCAAAGTACTTCAAAGAGGAATTTCAGTAACTTTATACCTCAGCCTTCTTCATCTTCTTCTTCTTTCTCTCCTTTTTTAAACATGTTTTTCAGTGTCAATGATTCATACTTTCTTTTTCTTACTACAATGACTACAGTGCAGTGGCGTGCACAGGCTTATTGAAGGGCAGAGGCAAAAAGGAAAAAAAAGGGCATATACAGCGCGTTCTCGTCACTGAAGAGGGCACTTAAGCCCACGTTTTTCAACAATTGGGGCACGAGGGGGGGGAGTGACTGCCCCCTGCCCCCCCTCTGTACACACCACTGCTGCAGTGTGATCAGGTGGGGCAACTGTGACAGTCAAAGTTACATCCACTTACAGTCTTTGGCAAAAGCGGGCTGAGATTGTTATTCTAAGTGTCCAACACTTACAGAACTAGACCTTCTGTGAGATCCTTTCTGTAACCAGAAGGACGAGCTTTGCTCTGGGAGAAGTCTCGCTCTGAAATATCCCCAGGTGAGTTGTGACAGTTGCTGCCTCATTTGGACATTGACTCCAATTCTTTTTTTGAGAGCGAGAGTTTTACTCTAACAGGAACTATTAGCGTAACAACCTCAGCTGGTCAGTGGCAAAAACAAGCACTTTGATGGAAGTAACCTCGATAGCCGGAGTTACCTCAAAAGATTGTGTTGCAGCCATTTCAGCCGCGTCACAACTGCCAGCTGAAGTGATCGATGGACTGATTCCAAAACTTTTGGTAAGTAGGGATCATTTACACACCAGACAAGCAGATGCAAAGCCCAGGTTTTAAAGTACCGGAATTCCCCTTTGTGGCTACACTGACAGATGGCTTATCATTTCAAATTGCAGTCGCCTTTCAATCTCTCCTCGGCTGCTCAATTTGTATCTGTCACCTCGTCATCCAACTTTCCAAGGCCCCTTCCTTCAGCTAATTGTGCTGAGGAAGGACATGGTGTTGAAAGCTTCAGAAAAAAAGGGACATTTGGTTAAGATTGTTTGGTCAAACTGTAAATGAAAGTGTAGAAAGGTTAAAATCAAAGTCGGCCCGGATTCAGGAGCATTCAGGGGAATTCCTGGTGGGCTGGCAAGCTGACTGCCCTGGAGTGACACTCCAGGCATGTGCTAGATTAAAAATAGGTAAATCAGAGAGAAATCAACACAGGGTCTAATATAATGAGCTCGTTCTCTCATCACACATGATTGGTTGCATGCATGCCCACATCAACACAATGCTCGGTCAGTGCGAGTGCGAGTGACCACAGTGAGAACATCGACAGCACATGAGAGAGAGAGAGAAAGAGATAGAGAGAGAGAATGAGAGAAAAGACATAGCCAGGGGGAAAAGCATGAAGAGTGAAAAAGCCGGAGAGGAAAGTGCAGCTAAATGCTTTAAAATTACAGACATCAGCAGCAGACATGGCTGGTGTTACTAGAAGATGAAACACAAACAGCAGGGTGTCATCCTTATGTTATCCTATAATAGTCAACCTTTCCGAGTTGTACTATGTTATAGAAACATGCGATCATGCTTCTATCAGGCGGAAGGATCAGCTACCAGAGCATCATGACGATACATTCATGTCATGTAGAAACACCAGGTACAAAACAAACCCTCCAAATGTGCACAAGAAACATAGAAATATATATGAACATTTTTAGCTCTGCCAAAACTGAGGACACTTTTCAAACAAAAAGCTTCAGTGTGAAAAAAATGTTACTTGTATTAACAGTTACCTTGAAGGAGACCTATTATGCTTTTTTGTTTTTTCTTTTGCATGTAAGAGGTCTTGAAAGTTAAGAAGGACAAAGTCTGCTCCTCTCTCCCACAGAAAAAACATCAGTGGTCCCGCCATTAATTCTGTGACTTTGTGACATCACACAACATCACTGTGTCAAACATTTGCCTGATTTATACCTATTAGCTTGTTTGACATGTAAGAGTTTATTCAGCACAGCTGCTCTGCTGTTGTTAGCAGTGCTGGCTCAGGCTTGTGTGAGCTGACCACTCGGAGGAGACTGGCTATGCGGGGGCTTAAAGAGACAGGAGCTAAAACTGAGAGTTTCAGACAGAGGGGAAATACAGTGCTGCAGCAACGGATAGCATGAGAGAACTGATGCATTTTTAACTATTAAAGCGTGCAAACCTATTCTAGTAGTAACCCAAAATAAAATGATGAACCTGAAAAGGAGCAGAATATGCCTCCCTTTAAATAGAGGCAGTTGCCACCTGTTGCCATAGCAACGGAAAAGATCACGCAACGTTATGGGCTGATGGAATGTCAATACTGAGTGCAGAATCAGAATCCAGATAAAATCCCTTGTATTCAGTATGCATGATTTCAGTAGCTAGTAAACCTACAGAAATGACAATTCTGTGATTGTTACCATATCCAATGGCTATGGCTCATTTCTTTCTTTCTTTTTCGAGATCTGTCGTTATTATAGCACCTGAACTAAAAAACTATGAAGAGGTCATTTGAATGTGTATAAGTAGGGCCCACATGTTTTGAAATCAAATTTTAAGGTCATCAATATCCATGTTATCCATCAATATAAATTGTCCTAAGCTGCTGATACAGTTGTGAGGCATGTTCTTTGTGTCGCTGTTTACATAGTTACTGTTATTGCCTAGTTATTGATCTTGGTGTGGGCGGCCCTGTAAAGTCACTTGTCCGCAGATCACAACGCGGAGGAGATGAATTATTTCACCCACCCACAATCCATCCCCTATTAATCAGAATGAAAGTCTGTATGTGAGATCCGCACACTACATTAAGCACACAAAGAAGCACCGCAGCGCTCTTCCTGCACAAGTTAAATAGAGTATATTTTGCTCCTATAGAGTCAAACAAGAGTTGTTGTCATAACTTTATGCGGTCTGAATGCAGGTTAGATTCTCTGCCTGTATTGTGATCTCAGACCCCTCTTTGTTTTTGTGTGTTGTGTTTTTGCTCCAGGAAGAAAAATCCATGTTCTCTCATAGCAAGGTAATTTAATTCTATTCATATTGAAAGGCAAAACAGTGGAGAAAATTGTGCAAATTGAACAGAATTTGGGTAGCAATTTGTCACTGAATAAAAAATATTGCTTTAACAGAACAAATGCCTGACTGGTAAAATCCAGTTATAGCAGTGGACACCGTGAGGGCTTTTATCTGAGCTCTCACTGAGACCTTTAAAGGTCCAAATTTGAAAAATAGTTGATTGTTGAGTCTCACTCCAAACTCAACAAAATACTGTTGCTTTGGGAACCCAGTGGCATCTGTATTTGATGAGTTGGGACTCAAAAAAAAAAAAAAAGACCTTTAACAAAAGTGACAAACTAATCAGCAATGGTAAAAAAAAAATCCTTCCCTTAATGTAACTTTTTTGAGTTTGTTCGACTTGTACTTCTGTTTCCCAGTACTGCACTTCGCTAGGCCCACATTTTAAGTTACAAGAGTTGCACAGTGACAAAAAAGTCACATGAAAATTCATGATATACCATGTGAGAGTGGAACTAAAGAGAATCACCAAATCAGCAGCTGCAGCACAGAAGAGGCTGCTGGTTTGATTTTCTGTGCCGAACGCTCATTCAGCTCTAAAGTTTTTGAAAAGTTTGAGGGGCGCAGTACGACAAGAGAGGTTGAGAGAGTTTACATCGTGCATTGCATTGAGTGTGAATGAAGTGAGAGCGGAGAAGCTGAACCGAGCAGATCATGGAGGACTTCTGCAGTGCAGGAGACCTGAGGCACCAGCAGGTGAGCATGATACCCTCAGTGACGGATGTAACTCACACTCCAGAGGAGAACATCAACAACCACTTTTGTTGCCTAGCAACGCTGAGTTATGCATGTGTGTGTCTGGTCTATGCAGTGAAGTGCAGTGTGTGCGGGCTGTCGTTTTTTTGCTTTAATGAGTGTGTTTGTGCTCTTGCTGCTGAGTTTATATTGCCTGTTACATCTCTGTGTAGTCTGCCTTGGCTGATGCTTTATTCTGTTTTCAAAGTGGCAGATTATTTACTTTGTGTAGCCTTAGCATCATCAGTCTTTATTTTTGATGGTTGTCATTTTGCTTAATTGTCTGACTTTGGTGTCTACTCCACTGAATTAATTCTAGTGAGGCGACACCGAGGAAGGCAGCTGTATATTTATAACTGATAATGAGCTGCGTGCAAAGTACCTTTCAAAAGAAGAGGAATGTATTGGTAATTTAGACATAATGGCTCCATGATGTTGCCTCAGTCCATGTACACTGACCTTGTAGCCTAAGGTGAGGGTTTTCTTCTTATTTAGAAGTTCTATCATATATAACGTTATTATCATCGTTATCTAAGACTCAGAGTGTATTTTAACTGACAAACCTTACTTGTTGTAGTAGCCTCAAAAGATAAAAGCACATCAAGTACCTTGAAATTAGTCTCGTGGCACTGTGTAATGCATACCGACATTTGACTAGGAATTGTGAAATATCCAGGAAGGGGTAAAAGTGAATACATTAGCTCCCTTCTCTTTAACAGCGCCGTAATTGTCAAAGGTGACAGGTATATATAATGTAGCCAGATGACATGTGCCGACCCCAGGATGCAACCCAATGCCCTGTCTTACCCATTACCACCAGTGTCACCTTGCGCATGTCCACTCCAGGTGATTTCTTCACTTTACACTGGTAGGTCGCGCTCTGGGCGGGTGACAGCCGAGAGATGGAGAGCGAGGCGTCACCCATTGAGGGGTCACGGGCAGCAAAGTTGAGTGCTGATGCAGGAGCGTGGTCGCCATGGGTATATTTAGTGCCGCTGGTGTAAGATATGAGCTGATGGAAAACAGGACACACAACAAAGAGTCAACAAATTACTCTGAAATGCACTTTTGATTGCTGTTAACCAATTAAACATGCATAAAGTTATATATATTCAGAATTCACCAAGAGTTGGATTGTTGACCCACTAATAGGGAATGTGTCTTTCAGACCGTCATTAGACAGGTTAGTTAACATATTGTGTGTATGTTTATATGTTTTCAATATCAGAATTACATAAAGGCAAAAATAAAGAAATAAAAACACACTCAACACACTAACCCTAACACACGTAGAAAAAAAGGCAAATTTCATATGATTTCATGTGCCATGTTTTGTTTCTACGTTTGACATTATTTAATTTTCACATGTGAAATTTTAGTGAAGGGATTTCGTTGCATACATTGACTGGTCCCTATCAGACCCAACATACACATTTACAGTATAACTTGCACCACTCTCACTCTGCTCCTTACCATCAGATCTTTCTGCGTGGTGTCCGGACTGACCACGGACCACTCAATGTCGAGTTCTCCAGAGTCGAAAGGGCTCGGTGTGTAGCCGCAGCCTAGAATCACACTCTCTCCCTCGGCCTTCTGGATGGTCTGCGGGCCCGTGGACGTCACCTGCATCCCTTGCGTACCTTTCAATTCTGAAGACATTGATCAATTAATCGAGGACACACATTAACTGTTACATAGTATCTTATTGTAGTGCTCACCGATAGATATAATGTATTCTGAATCTTGCATAGTCACTGAGCCACATAACAATTTCCTTGCAGATATTTTGGTGGATATAATTCAGATTCTTTCCACAAAGGAGGTCTGGGTAAGAGCAAAACAACACCAACTTAATAGTTGCAATCAAATGACAAGCTAGAATTACTTTAAGAGCTTTGAGATATAATAGTTAAAATAAAGAGCACAACAAGGAGCACTTTGGAAAACAAAGTGAAACAATTTAGAAGTATAGGCATATGACTCTTGCAAAATTAATTTTACTCAGCTTTTTAATGGCTCTTTCACTAGGTATTTGCAAACATTCTGGAGTAGCTCCATCAGGGAGGAAGAGGAATGATTTACCTCATTCTGTTTGAACTATGGACACGCATTCAAAGTCTTGAAACAAAGACAGCATTCCTGTTCAGATTGCTTTTTGTTTTCTTCATTTATTACCAAAACAGAGGTTGCAACCAATGACGTATCGCTCGCCTCACAGTCTCCTGTGTTGGCAAGCAAAAAGGCCCTCCCTACAGCCCTACAGTGTTTGGTTGGTCTGTTCCATCTCGCTGCTATACAAACATGGCTGTGGAACATAGTGGATTGAAGGTATCCCTTTGAGCCCCATTGGTGCCGAAACCTTACCAAGTAGTTTTTGTGCTGTTTCACGACATTCATAACAGCCTAGAGGTCACAATATGTACATTTTTTGGCTGCAAGCTTTGTTTTGAAAGTCTGACCAGACCATGCATACTTAGTATTGTTTACTCGACAGCGAAACCCTGCGTGCCTAAAACTGATGCTAGAGGGATAGTAAGAGCCTCGTACTTTGGAGCGTCGGCATGCTGTTATTTGATGAGTTGGGTGTGAGAACACGTTGTCTGCAGGTTCAAAGGCTCATTCTAAAGTAACGAACGCACACAATGATTCTCAGTTTAACATAATTATGAATATCATATTCCATTTCTGCATCAAATTCTTACACATTGGACCTTTAAGAGCCCCACCCTAAAGGGAAAAAAATATCATATGAACTCAATCCCCTGGGATTCCACAGATGTCTGGAGACAGCGATCACCCCGGTAACACATAGGGAAGCTTACACCTCTGAGGCCTACAGCTCGGCAGTGTTAGACAGAGAAGAGGCACAGAGGTCTCAGTCATCATTTAAAAAAGAAAAAAAGATGCTTCATACAATAATGTCATGACATACACAGTAACCAGCGCGGGGATAACACAGCCCACTCTTCCTGTATGGGCGCGCTTGTGTTTTATATTGCTTGCGTGTCTGTGTTCTTACCTGTGCTCAAGAGACCTGCAGTGCATAGCAAGAGGACAGAAACCCAGGGTGGGCTGCAGAGGGGGCATGCTGACCCGAAGCCTCGTCTGAACATAGTTGTCCTGTTTTGAATCAGACAGAGCCACTGAAATTCTAACAAGCAGGCAGTACAGTTTGTTTACACGTATAAAACCAATTGACATTTGAAACTGATCATCCGTAAAGGACTGTGCTCTTCCAGAAAAACAATTAAGAGAGAAGAGAGAAATCAGAAGGCATGGATGTAGAGGTTTATATTGATATTACCTGCAGATATCCAAACATCTGGTAGTGGAATACAAAGGATCAAGCAGTGTGCTGCCTGGAGCTGTTGCCTTACAGGGAGCTCCTCCTTGACTCCCCCTTCATCACAACAAACGCCCTCTGATTGGATGGTTGCTCCACCTGTTTTACCAGTTTGCCAGCAGGTTTCCCTGGAACTGCAATACAGGTGCTGAAAAATCGATCACAACCACCTCACCAATGGAAACTAAATAATGGGAAGTAACACTTGAATCAAATTAGACAAACCAGTGAAAGTGTGCTAGAGCACATCATCGCTCTGGGATTTCAGTGGTTTCACGAGAAATGAGCCATACTGAAACCGACACATCCGCAGCACAATACCGCTTTGTCTGTACTAGTCGATGATGATTTGTCAGCCCTTGTGTGTTGACGTTAGCTCATTAACCCCAGGCTCAACTTTATGTTTATTTGGAATGTTTCATTTAACTGGACAAAAACAAACAACCTTGCAAAAATAAATAAATAAATAAAAATTTGAAATTTGAAAATAAAGAGAAGGTTATCTGCCTCCACTGACACAAGGAAACACTCACAGCTATTGCATACTCCCTCTGATTTGTTGCATACACAAAGCGCCGCACACAAACTCGAACACTTCTCACTTGTTCGTTGCCCCTGCTTTCAAATAATAAGGAAGACACAAAGACGTCTCAAGTGACGAGAAACCGGTTGTTCAGCCAAAAGCCCGAGCCAGCAAGCTTTGTATACATTACCAGGATGTAATAAAAAAAAACGAAAAAGAAAAGTACAAAGCTTTTCTCAGTGCCAAATCTGGAGGGAGACAGCTTTTATAAATAAGTAACAGTGGGGTGTTCTCCAGTAGAAACATGCAGAAAATGGATTAGTCATAAAGGATGAAGAGCTTTATCTCCAGTTGTATAAAAAAGTATGGAACACTTCTTTTGAATCTTTATGCGAATTCACCACATTTATTTCACCGGCTTTGGGCGATGTCTTTGAAAAAACATTTTTATTTATAGCCACCAGCTGCTTAAGTGGAGTTGTCGGAGACGGAGCCAGATCCATCAAAAACACCAGCTCAACTCCTCTCTGACCTTGCACGCCCACTCAACAGAAATCGCTCAAAATTTGAGCGGCTCAGTTCAGATAAACAAAAACTGCAAAGAAAGTGCTATTGAAAGGAATGAGGTGGATTATGAATACAATTCTATATTTACTTTAGTATGGAGAGAAAAAAAAAACAGTCTGACTTAACAGCTCAGGACTTCCTCCGGTACTGTACATTAACATACCTGCCAGCACTCAGGAGGCGTCCCTCCTGTTAACCTTTTCTCCCACAGTGCTCCTGATTGGTAACCCTCCTCATGCTAATCTCCCGATGTCATAGTGATACAAATCAAGCGCTTCACAAACGACCCTGCTTGACGTGCGTCACTCAACACTGCACTCTCTTAAACCCTCTGCCCTGCTCAGTCTGCCGCTGAGGATGAATGGAACAGGTCCAAAGAAGAAGGGATGTGCTTCCAAATTTTTAGTCCACTTGGTGCAACCCTTCGCCTCTCTTGACATTTATTGACCTCCTGTCTGGCTGGCTCGTCCTCTGCAGACTGCAGTCTGTTGCCTGAAGCCGAACTCGCATGTGATCTCCCTCGCATAATCTCATGGGGAACATACACAAAATGTATAATGCAATAACTTTCTGTAGTGTGGTGGTATTCTTCAGCAAGAACTGGAGGTGAGATTGAAGTGTCTGTCAACAGGAGCTGGGAGTCCTCCGCTGCTCTGGGTTGTTGTGGTCCCGCTCAGAGAACAGATGTAAACATCCGGATTTTAAAAAGTAAAAGCGGGTTTTGAACGGGCACTGTGCCACTTCTGTTTATCTCAGGTGCATGCTTATATGAGGGTGGAGGGATAGAGAGGAGGCCATTTGGCCAGGTTCAAATTTACTTTTAGAATTGGTGGTCATGTCAGTTGACATAGAACTTTCAGGTACTTTTAGTTCCATTTATGTTTAGAAAGTGCCCCCTTGGATGCAACTATGGTACAGTGGATAAAACATTGTCCTAACAGTGCCCTATCACTAAATGTATAATGTATGCATGTACAACTTCCTGCTAGCTGGGGCCCACCGGAATCATGCCGTGTCCTTGTTACTTTTTTCACTCCATCCCTTCAAAGAGTCCGCCACTGGCTATAAAATATGTATACCTAATATATCTACATGCGTAGCAAAAAGCCTTTTCACGGTCATCAAAATTGTACATGTCTGCATGCAAGGTAATAAGTCAAGCTGTTACCATGGCAACAACTGCATGACAGGGCAGTGCTGTCGGTGCTTCAGCTTACATTAACTGGGTCGGACCGGGTCAGGTCCGGGAAGAAAAATGCTGCCTGCTCCTTCATTATTACAGCCTGATATTGGGACGTATGAATTGCCTGCTAAGCACCAAACATCAGGAAGACAAAGATTAGATTGTTCAACTTGACTGTCATCGCATGTCGCAGTACAAAAGCTACATCATATTCATTGTTGAATACAGTGCTTAGCTTTTGGCGGAAGGCCTCCGCAATTATAACGTGCATCGGGTGTCCATTATTGTGGGAGCTGGGAGCTAAATGGAGAGGGAATATTGCCTTTACATGCATCAGATGGACACAAACATGACTCTACATAAATGCTAGCGCTGTCTGCTGCGTGCCAGGATAAGCATGAGTAGGTGTTATACCAACTTGGAGCTAAACCCACAACAGAGCAGGTCATTGGAACACATCCCTGCTCACAGTTGAAACTGCGACTGTTAATTACTAGCCACTGAGCTAGAAAGCTGCAAATTATGAATCAGATACACAGGAGCACGCGGTTACCTTCACAGTCACCGTTAAGATGAAATCACAAATGTGTGTGAGCATTGTGCAACACGAGTTTTTTTTGGCCTTGCCTAAGTAGTTGGACACCATACGCACGTGCGTGCCAAGTTTGGCTTCTCTGGGATTGCTGTTTCTTCAGCCAGAAAACAGCTTTAGCGGAGAAAAAATATAAACAAGGAAAACAGACAATCCAGCAAATACAGCAGGGAGTTTCCTGGAAAAATACTAACACATAAGCCGTCCTTGTTGGCATGCTTCTTGTGTAACAGTGTTGTGTTGTGCCCTTTTGCTTTTTCTCCTTTGGACATTGATCGAAATGTCATTGTCATTTTGTAAAGGAGCAGCCAAATGAAACTCCATCTGATTGTTCTTGTTTCATAACGCAGACCACAGCATTTGCAGGGTACATTGCTGTGCCCCTGACTGACTGACATTACCTTTGGCAGTTTGTTTGGCACACACAATTTTGAGTGTTTTTGCCAGTCAGAATGTCAATGGCCAGTGGTTTGTACTGTTATTACAGTGACAGATCGAGTCGTTTGGTGTGGGGTTACTGATGTGACTTATCCCTTGCCTTTGTGTTACCTGCAGTAGATGACTGTCAGCTCTCCCTCTGTGTGGAGAAGCAGCACGTAGCACCGACAGGAGATGAGAGCATTGTAGTGCTAAACAGCACTGAACATTTTTGCTGTTTTACATGCCATCAGAAAGCCAAAAATACAGTGCAGGTTAGGCACACCAGTGCTAGTGCGTAGGAATATGGACGGTGTAGGGTTGAGGGGGTGTAGTCCCAAAGGAAAGGACTCTCTGACACCGATGTAAAGTGCGTAGACTGAAAACGGATTTATATTTTTTTAGGTGGGCCTTTTTTTTTTTTTTAGGTGGCTACAATAAGTCTTGCCGTCCGTCTCATTTAGCAGCTCAATGCTCTGCTTTCCTGTCGATGCTACGCACTGCCTCTCCACACAGGGGGAAGCCTGACTGTCTTCTACTGCGGGAAATACAATTGCTTGGGACAAGTACCTCATACAACCGCACATCACAAAACCCCAAACTATTACTTAAACATATTTTACCTCCACATTTCAGATATTTTATTCTTTTCTCTGTCAACTTATGAATTTCATTTTATTCATAGCGGTTTGCAAAAATGATGTGAGACATGCAGCTGCAGAAATTAGATGAAAAAATTAGGAACACGAAAAAAAAATCCCAAAGAGAAATTTAATCAAATAAGAATAGATGGATTTGGATGTTCATCATTACGCACCACTAACATTTAAAATTAACACGTTCCACGAACATGAGACATTATATACCATGCATTTTAAAGCTGCTGTGGGTGATATATTTTTTTTATGAAAACAAGTGTACACCATACACCAGCGGCGTAACCCATGTTTCTCCTCCTGCTCATGCAGTAAAAAGAGAAAATAAATTTTTTGGCATCCCTGCCTGCTTTATCCAATCAGGACAGAGAACTCCATAAAGAGGCGGTCCCGTCTGCTCGTGAACAGGCAAAGCGAGCCGCCTCCTTAAATGTAAGGATTTGTGCTATTGTAGTGTCGTGGAGAGGAGGGAGGGGATTGCTCACTGCAAAACAGACAGGAAGCTTTGAACAGCTTTGAGGTCAAAAGTCTCAGGTTTTTCGGCAATTGTTTTCCATTTTATACACTTTCTTTTATCTGTTTGGGCAGTGGTGGACCGTGGTGGAGTTGATTTCAGCATATGAAGCCTGTTTGTTGACAGCTAGCTACAGAGCTAATGGCTCGCTGTCACTCAGAGCACCCACACCCTTAATTATGGATAACTTTAATCCCTAATGCGTGAGTAAAAATGCCCAGAGAACCGGAACATTAGCCAGAGGCAACACCGTGTTTTGTTCCAGGCTGTAAACATGTTTATTCCTACTGTAAAGCTGGCCATTTCAACATGGGGCTCTATGGGGAGTTACTCGCTTTTGCAGCCAGACACAAGTAGCCATTCAAAAAAGTGCATATTTGGCACCTCCACGTGGTTTTTGCTTGCCTGGGAGGATGCTGCTTGGCGCATCTTCACTGAGCCAAGATCCAGTTGTATATTTTTGTGCTGGAACAAAAAAAAAATTTAATAACTTATGCCGAATTCTTAGGATTTGTTTGCTTGGATGTCTTTATAGTCCGGTGGCATAGTGAAAATACCGTTAGCGAGGTGATAAAAGCACCAAATTTTGCATGGTGTTTCCTTAGGGTCTATAATGTAATTTTGGCCTAGGAGCCCTCAGAAAAAAAACTTCATAATAGCAGTATATCATTATCTGTGAAATATGCTTA
>CAEMYA010000179.1:156375-180374 GCA_903131615.1 Diplodus sargus | reverse complement strand
ACTCAGTAGATGGCTATATGAATGACCTAAAGTTAAATTGAAAAATAAAAGAGGAAACCAAGATCTCTTAACATTTAAGCAATTTTTGTTGCTTTTTTTAATAATTCCGTCTGTATTATACAGGAATTTTGAGTTTTTTTGGGGTCTAAGGTGTCTTGGTACTCTTTTTTACACTTATCATTTGGAATATCTACAAAAAATTAACAAAATGAAACTTATTCATTGGTCTTAAAAGGCCATTACCATGAAAGTTTTACTCAAGAGGAAAAAAAACAAAGGACGTTTTTCTTGGATATTGTTTTATAAGTCATTTGACATCAAATTTCAATATTTCAGCTGGGCTCCTAGGCTGAAATCATTCAGGAGGTCCTAAAGAAGCTTCATGTAAAATTTGGTGCTTTTACCACCTCGGTAACGGTATCATCAAATTTGTGCGCTACCCCACTGGACTATTAGGGCATCATTAGAAAAGGAGGATTTTGGACCAGAAGGATTTGGTTTGGCCATTGGTTTTATTTTTTGTTTCTTTCCTGCTTCATTCTCAATATATT
Source organism: Diplodus sargus (assembly GCA_903131615.1). Lineage (NCBI taxonomy): Eukaryota > Metazoa > Chordata > Actinopteri > Spariformes > Sparidae > Diplodus > Diplodus sargus. Next base: position 179,823 of record CAEMYA010000179.1, on the reverse strand, counting down.
GTCCAAGCTCAGACTGTTTTACACCATTACCATTACGTGCCTTACTGGCACCAGCCTGATATAATTATGCTTCTGATTTACTATTAATCATTCCATACTGGGCATCAATTATGTATTTTCTGAAGGGTGATGGTTGTTTTTTCAAGTACGTCTTAATTATAGATAGAGTAACAATTAATCTTTTAACATTTGCTCTCTTTAAAAAAGTTAGTGGGTTACTAGGGACATTGTGCTCTCTTTCAGACTTGGAGCTGAGGCAGTTAGAAAGATATCCAATTTCTTTCATCAAAAGTCATTGACAACTGTCACATGGTGATAACTTAAATGCTTCCATTAAATTGCCACTTTTTCTGATACCAAAAACCTCTTGCTTGATATCAGAAAATCTTAATTAGTATCTTACTTAATGGATGGTTTTTAAATAAATATATCGAACATTTGCATGTTTTTGTTGAAACACATGGTTACAAGACTTTACATCTGACAGTGCCTCTACTGTTTAGAAGCCTCCCCCTGGCTTTCATTGCTGGAATTGGTACTGTCCAGTGTTCCAAGTAGGTCACCAGCTCAGTTGTTTACAGTTCCAAAGTGCACTGTTATAAAAAACAGCCCAGGCTTCACCAGACAACCGAATTGGTACAAAGAGGAAAAGGAAACACAAGTTGGACTTCCTGTTTCTGACACTTTTACCAGCACACGCTAAGCATGCAAATCATAGACGCTTGAGCTTCACCATGACGGCAGAAATTTGGGACGTTATTGTTGTCGGCGCCGGGCTGTCTGGACTCAGCGCGGCTCATCTGCTCAAAAAAAGGAACGCGGAGTTGAGAGTATTGATAGTGGAGGGAAAAGGTTTGTAGAAGTGTATCACTGTTGAAGGCGATTATTAATCCTGAAGCAGTGAGTCAGTTTTTACTGTGTGCTCTAAATGTGAAGATACTTTGCTCTGACTAGGGATGTCCCGATCAGTTTTTTTTTTTTTTTTTTTACCCCGATCCGATTCGAGTCCATTAATATTCAGTATCTGCCGATACCGAGTCCCGATCCGATACTCAGCCTTAACTAATACAGCTGCATTAAAAAAAAAGTACCTGCATTCCTTAATAGTTTATTTTATTTTGTTGAAACAAAGTAGATACTTTCATATGGCTCTTCCTTATTCTGCATTATGCTATTTCAACACTGGCCTCCACCTTCCTTGTGTCAGCAGGTGAGTCTGTGACGCTGCACTGTGACAGCAGACCCTCGTGTACAGTCAGCTGAAGTGACAGGCAGCACACGCGTGGTTCCTCAATATCATCCACTGCTTTGTTCATATTCCTAATGTTGTCATGTAAAATGACGTGGACGCGTTGCTTGTCAATTTCACAGAGTTCTGCATCTCCTCGATTGCCTGTTTCACATGCTCTGCTGTATGAGACCCACGAAACCAGTGCGCATACCGGCACGATGTAGCTCTGAAGTGGAGTCAATGTAAAGTAATGCAGAGATGGTAGGGCACAGCGGGGAGTCAAAAACTCCAGGTGACGAAGAAAACCCTGGAGCTGATTCATTTAATTACATTCTCTGTCATATTTTTGGCCATGTCGCTGTCTCGGGGATGTTTCTCTTAACTTTTGAAAGTATCCGCGAGTGTTTGTTGCTGGTTTTTTTATTTGCTGTAATGTGTAGTATTAAATGCAGCTCTTTTGTTGCAACCCCCCGCGAAACGGTCGTATTGCAGATGTTGTGTCGCCGTTGGACTACTTTTGCGTTCTAATTTACGTTATTTCCACACTGCAGACATTTTATCCACAGGTTTGCCAGAGTAACGTTACGCACGCGTCTGCATTCGTCCAAAAATTGGGCTCTAACGTAAAAAAATAAAAATAAAATCGTGATCGCATCCCTAGCTCTGTCTGAATCACGTCTTGTGTTGTGTGCCATGCAGATCGGGTGGGAGGTCGCACGCTGACCACTGAAATACCAGCAGCCAATGGTGTTGATCGCTGGGACTTTGGAGGGCAGTGGGTAGGAAGGTAATGTCGACCAAAAACAAAGAGGAAGTCGAAAGAATTTACACTAAAGTAAAATGTTAGAGGTGCAACATGTAAGAATTGACCACATGTCAAATTCATATTTAAAACAAATGGGAGGAGGCTATGCCGCCCCAGTGACTGAAGCAACCGCTAACTGCCGCTACCTGCTGCTCAGTTAGCCGTGCAGCTAGCTGCCTTGGCTAGCTGGTTAGCTTACCATCTTTGCAACACAATACACAGACATTATAATGGTGTTACTGCAAAAAAATTTGCAAAACTTAACAAAAATGATCAACCGAATGTGAATAACATTGGGCTGATCATTTTTGAGACATTATATACCACACATTTTAAAGCTGCTGTGGGTGATATATTTTTTTTATTAAAACAAGTGTACACCATACACTAACGGCTTAGCACATGTTTCTCCTCCTCCTGCTCATGCAGTAAAAAGAGAAAATACATTTTCTGGCATCCCTGCCTGCTTTATCCAATCTGGACAGAGAACTCCATAAAGAGGCGGTCCCGTCTGCTCGTGAACATGCAGAGAGCAGGATCGCCCTGTTCTGGTACCTCCACCAGCAGTGGTGAATCAGGGAATGCTACCAACTCCAGCACAGAGAGAACTCCATAAAGAGGCGGTCCCGTTTTTTTTCACCTAAAACACTGCACCTTAATTAAAGCCCCCCCTGGTTTAATTATGTCTTGTTGGGATCTTCCAGCCGATAGGAACAAAGTTGGATGAACATTTTCTTCATGATGGGAATTTGTTTTATTTATGATGCTGAAAACATGATAGTAGCAATTGAAATGAAGCAGAGTTGCGCTGAACGTGAGTCAAATATAAAACTAGTGATGTGTGAGCAAACTGCTAGCACGCAGTTGAAAGTCAGTCAAATATTTAACATTTTCTTTATTTGGTCCAGAAGTAAATCATCAAAGCCTGCAACGCCAGAACAGCCCAAACATTACATCAGCTAGACGAGTTAGCATCATCCACATTTTAATTATAACTACTTATTGTTTGGTAGTGCAGTCGATAGAACTGCCTCCAGACAGCAAGAAGGTTCTAGGATAAACTGACCAGATGTTAGCTGCAATTGGCTCCAGCCAAGGATAAAGGGGCAAAGATAGATGATCGTCTCGGACTCCCTATCGTGAGACTTTAAACATTATGTAGCAATTGATGCCAATTTCTGCATAATGTTTAACATTTGGCGCCCCCCGCAGTATCTGAGTGCAACAACACTGTCGGAAATGCAAATCCCAGGTCTGTACATTTGTCAGATGTAATGTAGGTGCGAACTACAGATAAAACTCATCATGTCATAACCATAATATATGCTGAAACTTGTATCTTGAAGTAAACATGTGTGTAAAATTATGATACTACCCTCTCACCGAAGTTACATAGTGCGGAAACAAGTGACAGAGACAGAGACACTATTTACCATATTAGAAGACACTGAACCATCTGCATGATTAGAAAGTAAAAAAGTGCCATAATGTTGCTTTGAGTTTCATAATATTGACGTCAATGACACAAACGACAATGATGATGAAAAGACAATAAACACTTTCACTGGCTTCATGGTTATCTTCATCAGCCTTTATAATACAATTAACAGATCCTCATGAAAATGACTGACTAGGTCGAATGTCAGCAACTCACAAAATTCACTTTATCGCCTTTTCAAAACAACATGACCGTTGCAGCTTACCAGCATCGGGTGAACTGGACCTTTGTCATACGGACGCAGGTTGGTTAGTTTCATGAAATCGGCTCTGTTGCGCCTACGGAGGCAGTATCAGAGCCGCAGCAGAGTCCACCTGGCGTCTGTGCGAATGGAAATGCCAGAGGCACGGATCAGGGGCATGTCGATCTGATGGTGTTCACAGTCTGACAGCCAAACAGCAGTAACGTGGTAACTGGTAGTGTCTTTGGCAACTTATATAAGTACAAAAATAGACTATAGTCACATTTCTGCCTGTAAAACAGCATCTGTCCCCGGCAGCAGAGCCTGGCAGGCCCCTGCAGTTGAATGGCTGTGATTATGTGACACTATTAAGAACAAAAACTTTTTTCAACTTCTTACTATTGTATTGTTGTAGTGACTGTCTCTAGAAACTTGCATTGAAAAAAAAAAAAAAATATATATAAAAATGTATAGGACCCGCAGCGCTGCTTGGTTCAGTGTGAACGAACAAAGGCAGAGCAATGGGTAACCTTCACTGTGCTGATGATGTGGAGCCCCTGTATGAAAAGCGCTACTGTTTCTCTGATCCTAACAAACTCTTGTTTGTGCCGGAGCTGTCTAGCTACAAGGCTACAACCTATTGTCAGTCATTGTTAAGTGTACTGTTCGAGGCAACAATGACAACAGTTCAATTACAAGACGAGAGAGCTCTCAAGTGCTTCAGGAAAAGTGTTTTTCCGGTTGTTCAGGGACTAAACTAGTGCATTAACCCTATTTTCTTTTCTCTTTCAGCACCCAAACACACATCTTGGAGCTGATAAAGGAGCTGGGCATGGAGACCTATCAGCAGTTCAGTCTTGGCAGGAAGGTGCACCACATGGGTGGTCCAGGTGCCAAAGTTCGCACCTACAGAAGCAGTATCCCTGCTCTGTCCCCAGTGGTGCTAATTGACCTCACCCAGCTCCTGTGGAAGGTGAGGCAAGACTTGCACACTGTACTGAGGACCATGCTCAGCTAGAGCTGATAAGATTCAATATCCACAGCTCTCAATGGACAAATATAATATTTACAACTCTGAGAGGGGTTTAATTAATTTCTTGTTGACTTTTTAATGTGTACCAAGAATAAGATGATATACAGACTACATATCGGCTGAAATACAGTTTTCTCTAGAGCGTTAACAACCATATTTTATAATCAGCTGTATTGTCCAATATTCTTAACGTGCTGGGAGATAAGAAGTCCCAAATGAATGTGGTAATGGTATTTCACATTTACAAGGCCGTATGCTTTCGAATTGAAAGTGCATTTATCACATACTGAACATTATTTCCTGCCACGGATAAATTGCTACAGTAGCAGTGGTTAGTAGAGAATGTGGGGGAGAATGCCCGAGTGGAATCATATTTGGCAGCCTCCAACTGTATCTATACTGTTTTTTTTCTAACCGTATCAATGGGATGCTTTTGCTTCACAGTGGTGAATCGTTGTGTCTGTGTGTGTGTGTGTGTGTGTTGTGGTGACTGAATGTTTCACTCAGATTGACAGATTGTGTGCCACAGTATGTGTTCGGGATCCTTGGAGGACTCCGGACGCCGTCGAGCTGGACAGCATGACCCTGCACTCGTACATTGAGCAACACGCCTGGACAGCAGGTCAGGGTCAGGAGCAGATTTAACGTGTTGACTTCCTCCTACTTTGTGTTGGTCTTTGACAAGATAGTGATTTGTGTTGATGTTAATAAAGACATTTGATGCAGCATAGCAACACATTAAAAAAAAGATAAATGGGTTGGGGGAAAAATCAATCAACACTTAGAGATGCTGCAGGAATCGACGTAATAATAGAAAAAAAATTCCCCTTTTTGGAACATTTAAGTATTTTAAGCTTTTGTAGTTGATGTCATAATAACAGTGGATGCCTAAAAAAATCTATTTTAAAATAATGACAGCTTATCTTACAGCAAGACAAGACAGGAAAAGATAATTACCTTTAAAGGACACAAAGGGAGGTTCATAGCATGCTAGCAGTGTTTTACATCTTAAAATTCTGCAGCCCACTCAATTTATGGCTGTCTTTTTTTATTTTGTTCTCCAGCCCTGTCATGTGGTCCTGCAGGCACGCAGCCACAGAGAAGGAGCATTCTGACCTTTAAACACTGCTGCAATCATTGTTTCTTTTTTATCGTCAGACGGTTTACTTCAAACAAAAGTATACATTTTAGTGTTGAGTTTTGTGTGTTTCACTGTTTATACTGTACAGGAGGCCATGCCCGCCCACCCACCCTGTACTCTAATCTGTTTACCCTAGGTGAGGCTTAGGATGAACGACATGCCATTCATTTTGCAGGCGTTCATTATGAAATCAGCATGGGATACACTGGGAGTCTGACCTAATCATGGCACTGGATGTAAGGTCAGGAGATCAATAGAGTCATTAGCATTCGTCCGCGAGGAATCTTGTAGGTCTGTGGCAGTTGGAGATATTTCAGTTTGGATCAGAGTGGCAGTGTCAGTCCATGGAATGTTTGAGTACAGATTCTTGTATATAGTTTGAATTCCTAGGCCAAATCAGAGTCTGCATTTGAGGACAGCTTCAATTAATTTGATTTGTTTTAAAAAATAACCATCAGTATCCTCTCAGGTGTGTCTTTGTCAACTACACTCTTGACTCTCATTCAACAGTATAAATCCCAGTCTTTTGACATGGCACTGTATCATGGTTATCTATGTAATGGGATACAACTTTGCAAAACACTGTCATTGCAGGGGAATTGCGTATTATCAGTACCTGTGTGTGAGCTGAAGTGTCTTCTCAATCATCCCCCTCTGCCAGAGTTAAAAGAGGAGATGGGACTGTGCAGCAGGTCCGTCTTTGGCTTGGAGCCATCCCAGATGTCCTTCCTATTCTTCCTCATGTATGCAGCAGCAGCTGGAGGGCTTCTGCCTCTGCTAGAGTGCACTCCAGGTTCAGCTCAGGAGTTCAAGATAAAGGTACACTGCTCATATCCTCCCCCAGAGTGCATATTGTTGACTCTGGTGACTTTTAACAATCTGGAGATCACATTTCTTTCCTTACTCTAATAAAACTTAGAATCCCAGCCTCTCAAACGGCACAGCTCAGTCCAGCCCTGTCTCAAAAAACACGATCTCGAAATCATCATCGATTGGGGCCGCTTAAACACTCAGAGCTGTGGTCTTGTATTGGATTTTCCCGATTTTCTGTGTGCTCCCTCAGCGTGAACGTTGTGGTTTCATACCGTTCTATTTTTTGTGGGCAGTGCTTCTGAACCTTGTCTCTCCTCACAGTGGTGAAGTGTGAAAGGACTGGAGGCCGGAAAAAGAGACACACATGGCCTTAAAGGAAATTGCAACAATCTTTTTTTTCATCTGCAGCAATTTTTTTAATTCAAAGTGTGTCATGGGGTCGACTTTTTGTTTATTGTTTGGTAACATCAGGGTGTATAGATCTCACTTACATGCTTTGCTCCCACAAAATAATACACTGATATATATATAGATTTTAGATAAAGACCATTTTAAGTCCATTTTCACCTGAAAGTACTGAAAAAGTCAGCACTCCTGTAGTTGAGTGTTCACAGCCAGTTCTGTGGCTGATACAGAATCACCAGACTATATTTCCAACTGATGAGTTTTCCAAATGTCGTTTCTAATTGCTTGACGACCACAAATACAATGCTTTATTGCATTGTGGTTTTGGCAGAAGTCTCTCAGACACATACATCAAAATCTTGGCAAGTGCTACCGAATTATCTGCATGGCTGGCTGTACACCACCAGGGGTTTGTTGTTTTGTAATTTGGGTGAAGTGACCCTTTTACTTCAAACACCCTGTCCACCTAGGGGAGGGCGTCATCTGTGGTTTTTAAGACCACCTTGAAGTGTAATTTCTGTCTCTCCACAGGGAGGCACCCAACAGCTTTCGGAGTGTCTGGCAGAACGTATCGGGTGGAAGAATGTCCGGCTGGGTTCTGCAGTGACGGCCATATGGCAGGTAGAGTACAGTAACAGCTCACTCAGGGATTGATGAGGCGTGACACAGAGATAACAGCTTCCTAGATGGGGAAACAGGCTGTCTCCTGTGAAGGCACTGTCTGTTCCGCCTGACTGTCTCCCTTATCCACATCTGGTAGCCCACGAAGGTGCCATGCACCCTAAAGAGTAGCTTTACCTCAGTATACCGTCAATTTCTACCGTTTATGCAACGTTTGCATTTATTGATTGTTTGATAGAATTTAAATTAATGGACGGTAGACCAAAGAATCCTTGCTTGAATACAAATCCAATCAGTTACGACACTGTCAGTTGACCAGCTCCAAGGTTGAATGAGCACTATGTAGTTTTGTAGGAGACATTTTAATCAGAAGAGAGAGATCTCCATTGACCGTTTTGTTACTGCGTTAAATAATTTAACTAAATTAACTAAACTCTCTTCATTTACACGACTGAATGAATAAACTGACCTTAGACGACAACACAGTTTCATACTGTTTTACTTTCTTTATCTTTGCCCCGCCACCTTTCTAGCTTCAAACTGTGTTCTTGGGACCTTATTATCCTCTGAGAACAGATTGTTTGTTCAGTTACTTTTTTGAGTTTGAATTTCTTCTCCAAAATGTATTGACCATCTAGTCCATTTAGTAACAGGAAATTATTGAAAACAGTTTTGGTCAATCATCAAGAAAAAAATGCCCGGAATGAACTTGTTGCCGTGTCTTAAAAGAGAGAATTTGGTGTCCTTCTGGCTTATAGAAGAGCTGATATATTTGGCTGCTGGACACGTGGCGGGACAAGGTGTGAAAAATAGAAATCCAAGATTTCACCATGTAGGGGGACTAATCAATCAGGAGAGACTTCATTCTGAGTGAACGATACACTTTCATTCCAATGTGCACAGCATGTACAAGTAATTGGCAGATAGACTCCATCGTGATTTTGTCATATTTGAGGAGGTGGTGAAGAATACAGCTGAAGAGTGCAAACTGGGGTTGAGGAGGGGTCGCGTAATTTGGACTGAAATGACAGCTGGCGGCAGCAGAGCAAACGGATTTAAAGTTTGACAGCAGGGGTATGAATGGCTTGGAGTTATCTCGGGGAAATCTGGATGCTTAAATGAAGAGGGGAGAAAAAAGACAACCAGAACCCCCGCAGTCAGCTGATAAGGAAGAAGCAGAGATAGAGAGCGGGAGATGAACGATACAAAGATACCCTTCCTGATTGAACTTACGCTGAGCTCCATTTGATTAATCAATTAGTCAATCAACACATAACCTTCAATTTGTGACTGTTTGCTGGTTGTCTTTCTCATCTGTGAAAGTGAATTGATATCTAAACATTTTTAGACTGTTGACAGGACACATTTAACTGTGTTCTACAATTCAAATGATTAATCAAGTAAATAAATTGCGGTTCGATCATTAATGAAATAATTGTTCATGCAGACCTGCATTTTTGACAGTGTATAATAATGGAATGAATCAATACTAAAAATAGTCATTAATTACAGTCCTATACCCATGAACATTACAGTTACAATGAGAATGAAGACATTTTTTAAATTTTTTTTTATACCCACGTATCATGCGGGGTCACTGCCTATCCAAGCATGCTTTGGGTGACAGACAGGGCACCCTTGACATTTTGCCAGTGTATCACAGGGCTAACACGTATTGACAGACAGACTCACATTCACAGCTACGGGCAACTCAAGAGTTTTCCCGTTGACCTGAGCTGAACCGGAGCATTCGCAAGAAACCCACAGGGGAAACTGCACACAGAGAGAGAGGCCCCGATCGGCCTGGCTGGCTTCACATCCAGGACCTCCTTGCTGCGAGGCAATGGGGCAGCGTGCATGCCAAAATAAAAGATATGGAATCATTTCATTAAAACTTTAGTGAAAATAAATGACATGGTTTCCCTGAGGTTTCGAGAAAAACTCGAAGAGCTCCGACACCTTTCTAATTTAGCTCTGACCTCGATACATTTTAGAAGCTGAGAGGTTGTTGAAGGGTTGCTGGAAGATACGAAGTCCTAATTACAGAGAACCTTTCCAGTGTTAGTAATTTAATTTACAGTATTTTAGCTCTCTATACTGATTCCTTTTTTTTTTAATCTTAAGTTTCAGCATCCAAAAATATCTAGCTGGTTTACAGTCTCTGAAGACGGGAGCTTTCTTTGTTGCACAGTGGCGTTCTGTGGTGCGGTGAGAATTAATTATCACCAGAGGCTTAAGTTTAGTGGAAATACATGCCAGACCAAGGGAGCCGGGCACTTAAGAGCTCTGCAACAGCAAGACTGTCTGCAGTGATTTAAATAATCCTTCAATGTCATGCAACCACCTTTTTAAAGTTTGTGCACCTTGTCAATTGCACAGATTACTAGAAAATCTCCTTCTCCTCACAGATTGTGAGAACTGACATCCATAGAAATGGCAAACATATTATCATAGAAAGAAAGCTTGACTGTCTCATTAGAATCTACATGTCCTTCGCTGTTCAATACATGCTGAATACACACAGTAGCATATCTGGCAGTTAATGATCAATGCCAAGAAGGGAGGGTCAAGGAGTATGTGTAGACATATTATTCAGCATGTCTACATTAATGCAATGCAGAAGTGCAGAACTAAGCCCTGAAAAACAATTTAGCACAGTTACATACTTGAGGCAATACAGCTACTGGAAAGAAGTCTCCAGTTAAGTTAAGTTAAAGGAACATTATGTAGAATTTAGCATTTTGTGCTAAATGGCGCCCCTCACAGTTTTCGAGTGCAACTCTACTGTCGTAAATACAAATCCCAGGTCTGTAATAATTTGTCAGACGTAATGTAGGTGCTGCCTACAAACAAGACTCATCACGTCATAACAATGTTATGTGTTGAAAATGTTATTTTTAACACAAAAATGGATCGATTAAGAGGCAAGCAGGTAAACGAATGCAAGGCGAGCGTAAACACAAATACAAAAGTAAGGGAAAACACAAATTTCCAAAATACAAGGATAATAGGAAGTAGACAAATAGCTGGCATTAAAATGGGAACAAAAACAGGAAGCAGGCAAATCCAAGAAAACTAAAAAAGGCATAAACCAAAAAATGCACTGGGAACAGCAGGAGACACAGGACTGACACAGACGTACGGAACAGGAATGCAGGAGATGCATGACAATAACAGGCAAACTGACATAAGGTAAGAGAGAAACACAGCCTCAAATAGACAGGGATTAATGACCAAATGAAACACAGGCAAACAGGTAAAAGGCGAGAAAAAGAGGAAGTGAAAAGCAAAATGTGGCACATGAGGCGAGAACTTCGAAATAAAACTGAAAATAACCAAACCAAACACTCAAACCATGACAAAAAACAGTATGTTGAAGCAAATGTATGTAACGCTGCTCCTTCCCTCTCACTGACCTTACATAGTGCTGAAACAAGTGATCGAGACACTACTGATCCTGTTACAAGACACTGTACTGTCAACATGATTTTGAAGCTGTTAAGGCAAGTACAGATGGAGTTTGAGCATCATGTATTTGAAAACAATTTCGCCCAAAATCACACTCATCAACAGATCCGCCACACTCAAGAGGATGTAATACATTAACAAATGTGTGCCACATGCTTATTTAAACTAAAGCTGTGTTTCTGTTTATATGTTTCAACAGGACGCTGAGTGGGCCAGGGTGACGTCTACAACCAACACCTTCTTGTGCAGGGCCGTAATTGTCACCTGCCCCCCTCATTTGGCAGGTCAGTGCTCGTCTCCCGCCTCTGTCGACTCGCTAAATGAAATTCTCACTGATGCAGGAGGCAAATATCCTCCTCTCTCACCACGTCTGTCAAATGTGGCAAACTCCTCTTCCATGCAGATAAATCTTTGATTTTCCTAAATCTTTTTCGGCTGTGGGGTGTGGCAATCACTTTGGCTGGCGTAAACTCTGTCTGAGGTCGGGGCTCTCGGCTGAGGAATTGCCTGGATTGGATTTTGGAACCAGAGCAAGAGTTAAGGCCGAAACTTCAACTGGGGGCTAATGCCACATTCGTTATGGTCGGCGGTGGGAAGTTGAAAGTGACAAACACGTCATTACCGTCCTCTCTGCAAGTCAGCTACCAAGGAGGGAAAAATATGGCCCCCTGCAGTGAAGTGTTTTTCCGGCTGCTCACGAGAAGCAGAACGTATTTAATTGAACCGTCTCACATAGCATATTAAAACATGTCGAAAATCAAACTTCCGCGCGACAGCGCCCATTACTGCAGCCATGTGCATTTGACATCATGTTGTGCAGGCAAGTAGAATCCACATTTTCATTGTTTTTCCTGGTCAGAAAATAGCAATCCTGCAGTCCAACTTCCAATCAACTGCAGGGTAAACTTTTGTTGACTGGGAGTCTGATTTAATGTTGGCAGTTGAGCTGGTGTTGTGCATAACACAGAAGTGGGTGCTGGTTGATGTTGAGGCCCAGAGCCACAGCGAGCGTTCGCCAGGTTTGGAAGCGTCCGAAGGTGAAGCACGGGCCTACTCTAGGTTCGGTGCCTGTTTGCACTAAGCTGGCAACAGATCTGTCACTCAAAACCTCATACTCAGAGCCATGGACCACGGCCAGGATCCTTAATGAGACAGGTTTGAGAGCAGTGTTGAATTATGCAGCATGGATTGCTCTGGCTCGGCTGCCACAGTGCCATGGTTTGGCCTTAAATCAGTGTGGGGGAGATTGACGGGGTCTTTGAAAAGCCAAAGTCGGGCCGGCGATTGAGACGTCACCTCTCCCAAAAGGAGGCGAGGATAAATTAAAGAGAGGGTTGCTGCTTGAAGTCATCGGCGCGACACGCTTCATTTGAATGTCACAGAAGTGGGCAAACCTGAGAAGCTTTGCGGTTAGTGGGGGAGGGAAGAAGAGAGCTTAACACCGCAGGCAGCGGGGATGATGATAATGACTCTAGATGATTCCGAGCCTCCCTTGGACAGTAGCAGTTTAAAGGATTGTTCTTAGTCTCCATAACCTCTCATTTTGGGTTTTCTTTTTCTGTACGTTTCTGACATTCCTTTTATCTTTTCAAATGGGTTTTATTGAATTTTCTGTTGTCCATTAAACAAGCAAAAGTCAAGAGTAAAGGATAACAACGATTGCAAGCATTGCACTGTGCAGCTCAGCGTAGACAATAAAGAAAAAGAAGAAGCAAAACAAAACACTCTCTGCAGTCAGATCTGTCAAACATTGCACATGATTTCGAGGCTGTTCTAACAGAACCACTGGCATGCTTTGAGGTGATTTCATCCTTTTATCTGGCTATACTAGCGTGAGAAAAAAAAACTAAAGGGTACATCTTTTAATTTCCTCAAGAGAAGGTATTTGGCCCCAGATTGCATATTTGAAGATATTAAAATGCTGAAAGTACAGACATTGATTCAATGACTAACTCAGATCAATCTCTAATAATAACCACTCATTTTTTATTCAAACTTGAAGATCTCTAATGCTTGAATGCATTTGCAATTTCAGTTAAATCAGTATATTTAATGTTATAAAATCAATACGATGAGTGGCAAGGACGATTGTAGTTAAAGTGCTCCCATGCATTTTCCAATAGACTACATTTATCTTCGATCACTTCTCTGAAATGAGCACCGAGGGGATTTTAAGGGGAGTCTAAGCGAATGATTTTAAAAAAATGAATTGGACTTGTCCAACCCTCATATACTGTAATAGCTGATGCTCACAAGAGAAACATTAAAGATTCATGATTCAAGATGAATTTAACTGACTTTCTGGAACACAAGTTCGTAAAATTAAATTTCTGTTGTAATTCCCAAAGGTAAACACAAAAACAAAACTATACAGACTAACTGATGAATAATAATCAAGTCACACACAAAAAAAAGACAACATCCACCCCAGCATTAGTCTGTTCAGCCCACTGCCATCTGCCAATAGATACTGAAGTATCCGTTAGGGTTGGGTGATGTCTACCGAATTGGAATATGACAACGTTTGAGGTGAAACATCGTGATGGACGGTGACATTGTTGTGTATGAATTTGAGGCAGTGTGTTGGCAGCAATTTGCCTATTAGCTCACCACTGTAGCCGCTGTTTTTCCACCGTTGCTCTGACATAAATCTCTAGCTGTCTCACCATGCAGAGGAAATTATTTCCCGTTACCACTGACATACATCTCTGTTCCAGGTCTAAAATTGTCCTTGTCTCCACACCACCTGTCCATAACTGCACTATGTTCAGACTCATATGCATAAAACAATGTTGGCACGACTAGCCAAGGAAGCTAAGCTGAGAAAACTGCGTATAAAAACAACATTACTGAGAGAAACAGCGGCCTGCAGGAAAGTAAAAACTGCTGCCTCAAGTTCTTGGGTTTCCCTAACTGAGCTGGTTTAATAAGAAAATAATAAACAAGACATGGAGATGTAATTTTAGTTCACTGAGCAGCAACAGACATCTATTCATTTCCTCTCCCCACATATCACCATTGACAACTACTGTTGGCTTACGGCAACTCTGAGGGAACATGCCACTTGATGGTGCTCTCTGGCGGTGGGCCTTTTGAATCACAATGGTACGATGGTCAGGGATTAGTATGGACGATGGCATCCCTCATGGGCCAAACCTAGTATCTGTTGCTGTACTAAGAGACTACGGAGCAGCTTCTTTCATCGGGCTGTGAGACAACAAGGAACTTAGACTGAGTCATGTATTGCAACCCTGGTGTGGTAAAATCACAAACTAATGTACCTTGTCAGACCCCCCACCCCCATCAACCCTGTAATTCAAACCCTGTATCTGAAGTGAGATTGGGCTACAACAACCTCTGTATTTAGTTCTTGGCATTTCATGTACTTCATATAAAGTTCGAGATAAATGGCAGACACATTCACATGTATATATTCAGGAAAGGGTTTCCACATTTCGGTAAAGTTTGCTGTCTTGGAGTGTATTAGGCCAGTCTGACATTCTTAATGACTTCTCAGGCCACTTGGTTTCGAATCAAGGAAAGGAAAAAATGAGTACTTTTTTTTTCAAGAGTTCAAGAGGCAGCATGGCATCAGTAGGCCAACAATACATTCTCTCACACACGCGCACACACACACACACACCCACACACACACAACTACGAGCTCTGCGTTCCCTAATATATCAAGTTTGTCCTGTTCTTGGCTCTTGGATTTATCTCCCCATTCATCCATCCATCTTTTATAATGAGTTCCGTCAGTTTTTTTCTCCCCCCTTCTTTTTGTTACCACTTCCCTCACTCACCTCAATGATTTATGAACCGTCTGGTTTATATGAGATTGTTATGCATGGAAAGGATGAGCTTGGAAATGGGAATTTTGGCTATGTGTTGACTTTGGAAGATATAGTAGAATTATGTTTTGGTCAGCAAATAGGTTCCCATGTATATTCATTGTGAGCAAAGAAGGAAAAAAAAAAAGAAGCCAATTAGGCTTTCACAGCATGCAGTTGGAGTATGATGCAATTACTCGCACGGTCTAACATTCAGTGATAGTTAGAGAGACAGCTCTACAGTTACTCAATTAACATTTTATTTCGATGTGTTCTTCTGCCTCTCTTCATCAAGCGGGACTTCCCCAACAAAGAATGACTGTCCGACTCTGTGTGCACATGTGCGTCTAGGTGGCCATGTGTATTATGCGCACACATATTTATTGTCGAGTAGGTGAAGCTGAAGTTCTTGACGTCACTTTCTGAAGTCGAAGGAGATTTTATCTGATTGCAACTGAACTTGACAGGCAGCCAAGCAACACTATATCTGATGTTGCCATCCATCTTCTCATGGAGGAGGAGCTGCGGTAATGACAGCAGGCTTGGGCAGTGGTGAGGAAACTATTACAGCTGCCACTCATGCTTTAGTCCAGAGCCTTGTTTACACTTGTAGAAAACAGGTAAGCAGCGCATTAGCATTGATTTGTCAACTGACACTGCGAGGCAGGACTATCCGCTGTGCTGTGAATGAAACTAATGGAGTATAATTTAGGGATTAAACACGAAGTGGGAGCAGAAGCGATTGTGAAGATAACTCGTTGCAGTCAGATTTGTATCTCTCCGAGCTGTAAATCCATATCTGTGTGTATTTTGCATCTCATCTGGAGAGCAATATAGCAAGTCTTGATGAGCAGGCAAATATAGTAGATGTGGCTTTGCAAAGCTTTGTTCACCAATTGAAGTTGTAAATACTGTGGTTAATAGTCTGTTCAACAGTTCTTGTTATTTCTGTGACAAAAGTGTAATTCTAAGGCACATACAGAATATCTGTCCAAATAATTTCTAAATAAGGCATTCTTTGACATAAACATACATAATGGATAGCATTTTTAAAAAAGTGGCAGAATGTAAGATATGGACAAAATTTGGGTTAAAATCTTTTTTTAAATGAACTGAAATGATGAACTGAATGGGGAAAAAACAACAATTTTGACATTATGTCACTGTGTTGCAGTGATGTCCACTGAAGTCATTGTACTAACAAGGTAGTCCTGGCCTGTCCAGTCCTATAAAACCAGTTTGTACCTCAACAGCAACACATCCTCATATCCAAGCAACTGAATAGGTCAATTACCATACACTCCCAAAAGGACATAAATCACTGTTCCGGTTACAATATGATTGTTGCAGTGTACCAGTGACCTTCGTTGTACGTGAAATATTTGGTTGAGTTAAGGTGAAAAAATGACCAAGAAAACATCTGGGTTTGGGTTTAAATAACTACCCTACACATATAACTTCAGTTACAAATGTACCTACCAGGGCAAGGTTTCGTTTTGTAGATGGTGACAATTAATTGCAGTAAATTAAAATAACCACGCACTGACATCTGGATTCAGACTGCTTACCTGTCCTTGTTTGACCCGCCATCCATCGCATAGTCCTCCCTATGCAGACTTTCTCAGTCTTAACTATACTACTTTGCCCTTCTTCTTCCTTTACTCCCATAGTAATTAAAGGAGTAGTTTACAGTAGGTTGCTGTCTCATCACAAGAGGAGTCTATACAGTTTTTTTTTTTTTTTATTCTGATGAGGACTGGCTGTCAAGAGTTTGATAGTCCACATAGCTTCTGCTGCGAGATGTATGTGAGTGGCAAAATCAAGATTCTCTCTTTCACTGAACCAAGACGAGCTTAACTGCTTTGTTAACGCATGTTAAAAGACACTTCATTTGAACTCGACGTAAAAAAATAAGTCTTACCACATTCCAGCTCTATGTGCTGTTTTCACCCCCTGCTGATGCCCAAATCTGTCTCGGTCCTCTCCCACCTCACGCTTTTCCTGCCCCTGTCTGCTATTTCTTCTCATCCCTGGAACAATAGTCAAAAGTTGAGTGCACAGCAGTTATTGGTTACTCTGGTGACTTGCTGCCCCCTATATTTTTGGAGCTACCCTCCAATTCCTCTTCATGTGTTAAAATGACACTTGTTTATCAAAGTAGACCACAACTATCGACTCAGTGTGACATTATAGTGGCACTGTTTGTAGATTATGTGCTTTGTACTTCAATTTGTGGCCGACATAGACTGACATGCTGCATCTATTTATCTGTTTCACTTTATGGAACAGTTCCACTGATTTAGACATGAAGAAAGACCTCAAGATTCAGGATTGGTGTCTAAAGTAGAGGCATGAATACAAGATCCTCACATAAATGAAAAACAGTTCACACTCAAAAACACAATTAATCTGCTTCCCTGGGGCTGTGTGTGGTGTGGTTTGATTAGATTTGACTGACAGTTGTGTTGTCTCTGGCTGCATAAGCAAACAAGTCCAATAAATTATACACAACTCGTCTACCGTGTGCCACCTTTTTACTCCCTGCCCATTTTTGTCTCTCTTACTTTTATCAGCATGGTAAATGTATGTGGGGTTAAAATAGGGCTGCTCAACGTGCACTTTGCCTGTTGTATCACTGTTGTGAACTGCCTTCTGGGTGTCCTTCTGCTGGAGAGAACGTGATGCAGTGTATGTGCAAGCTGCCCAACATTCTGGAAATAAGTTAAGCCTCTACCTGTCTCCAGTGATTAAATATTTAATAGGTCCTTGTGTATATTCACTACAGAGCTGTCATAGTTAACCAAAAAATCTTAGTCACATACTAAAACAGGGTTTTGAACTCTTTCACCATAAATGCATCAGAGTTTTCTGCAGACTGGTGCCCTTTTGACTTTTTTTGTGCCCCTCAGATTGCCGGAGTCTGCCATGGTTTGGCTGACAGTGCTGGAAGCAGCCCGGCAGCAGGACAGATGCCCTGTGGTGCATAACTTAACTACAACCAGGAACTCTGTGTTTTTCCCGGGTGTGACTGGTTTGGGCAGCTGTCCTAGCAAATGTTGCCTCTGTCTCCAGGGCAACCAGTGCCAATATGTGATATACTCAGCTTCAGGCCTTCCAGACAGACTGGAGTGTATTACATGTGACCTGAGGATCACACAGCGTGATTTCAGGATCACGCAGGTCAACATTGTTGACAGTAAGATTCCAATGCCAGATAGAATCCTGACATAATCTACAGAACCTGTTACAGTAACCTTTTTTGGTCACTTTCGAGTTGACCAGTCCTTCACGCGTACAATAGATTTAGACACAAGAATCACTTAGGGTTAGGGTTTGGTTGGCACAAACACAGCTGGAGATGTTTCGAGGTCACGGCAAAAATGAGTGGTGTTGTCGACAGTAACATGGCTGGACATCATCCCGAGGTCTCCTCAACAGGATCCAGTAGTTTCACGCCTCCAGATGTTGAAACGCAGTCTCGAGCGGAGGTCATTGGCTTGGCAGCATTCTCACCTGTAACTACACCACCTTTCTGCTCCACCTCCAGATATGACAGTCACCTAATAAACCGGTAATGGGAACGTGATAGGACACGTTTTGTAGAGACGTCAATATGGTACTTAGGCAACCAATGTGTAATCCTGGTGACTCAGCTGGTAGGGCAGCTGCTCATGTATATCTATATTATATCAAATAGACTCGAGTGATATCTATAATTGAATAACTTGCACTCTTCGACTCTTTGGATTAATGGGGACAGTCCAGGAATAATACATGGTATATTGGAGTAGAGTCATGCATTGTGTTTTCATTTTGATGGACCGGCACACACACTGGTCAACCCCTCATTTAACATGCAGAAACAACACAACAACGGTCAGACTTCACTTGCATTCCTAGATTCTGATCAGTGCACAAAAATACCTCACGTAACCTTTGTCCAACACAGGCCTGACCTATCCAAAGCAGTGAGTCGAGGACAGACAAACCTCAGAGGCATAAACCTCATGAGGAAACAACCAGCAGTGCTGTAAGCTTTGCAGATAATAGTGTTCATCTAGAGCCTCATCACTTTTGGAAAAGAAGCTGGTCGAGAAAAACATTGCCAGCTATTTTCTGTTTGTGGTCCACCAGCTAAGGTTAGTGAGCTATTTATTCATAGGAGATTAAAAGCCATCCGATATCAGACTACAGTTAAATGAATTCATAAACTAATGAGAGCAATTTTAGCCGAAAGGGTCCTCCTCCCTGAGTCGGCTTTTGTCGAGACCAACAACAGAAATTATTAAGAAATGTTGGAGCTACAGTGTGTGTGTGTGTGTGTGTGTATGTGGAGAGATGGGGGAGGGTGCTACTTCCCAGCTTTCAATTTCAATAAGTGTCAAGGGGCTACATGCATAATTCAATAAAAGATATGTGATGTAATGCGCCCGTAGATACGGGACTCCATCTTTAACATTTGGAGTAAGTGGCTTGTGAATTGTGCTGCATATTTCTGACAGATGTAATGATAGGGGGCTGTTATCTTTTGTTTTTTGTATCCATATGTTGTAAATGCTTCATTGTTTTGCATTGACCTTCTGGATACTATGGATATTGTGGAAACATGCCTGGTGGTATTGTATAAAAGGCCCTTATATCCTTGATCAAAAGGCTCACATGCTGGATGGTTGAAAAAGCATCATCAGGCAAGCGAGAGGTTATACATTAGTTACTTCTTCTTTTTCTCCACTACAGGTTGTTACATGCCCTGCAATGCTCTGTTGGCTTTTCGGGATGAAAGAGATGATCCAATTTCACAGCCTACACCGGCACAGCTATGAACTACACCTCTCTAGCTAGCTTAAGCCATTTTCATACTTTTGAAAGTTTTCATGCCCCCCTCTTTATAAATTGCCATTCAGAAACTGCATCTGTGGATCATCATCCCTTTGATGTTATGTCGTGATTTGAGTGGCTTTTCATGTTTGAAGTTTTATCATGGTGCACTGAACCTTTAGTGTCTTTGTCAGTGGGATGAGAAAAGTTAGAGTGAGAAAATAATGGAAATTTCTGAAGCCCCTTGCTGGAGGCTAGCACAGACGTGACTCACAGGTCGGCAAAGTGGGAAAGCAAGGTCAACGCTGACCACTAGTGTCCTCACAAAACTGTAGACAGAGCGGCTCAAACGTCACAGTATTTTAAAAAGAGGAAAGTGAGATTCAGAACGACAGTTAAGGGGACGAAAAGACTGAAAAGAAACCACTCTGGGGAAGCAGTGTACTCAGAAGTCAGGGTGTCAGGGGTCAGGAACTAGCAGTTGTGCAGATTACTACGGAGCCCTGGGATGTTCTTGAACTTAAATCTATTTTCCAAAGATGACTGAGTGATGCAAGAAAAAGCTTTTCGATGAACTGTCAAATGAGATCACTGTGAGAGGGGATTGTGTCAGCATCTTTTAGAGGGAACCAGACGCACGTCTCTGTGTCCGGTCTAAGGATACACCCTGTCTTTATCCTTCCATCCTCTGGTCCAACTATGACACAGGTGCACTTTGACTAAAATGGTTCAGGACACTGACTGACACCATAGAGATTCATAACTATATATAAAACTGCCAAATGTTTGTAATAGCAGTATGCTCATTAAAAGGTCAAATTTGTACGAAAGTTGATTTTCCGAACTCGTCAAATACTGACGCTTTAGGTTCCCCAACTCATCAGATATTGATGTGGACATCCCAAAGTTAGGAATGAGACTCAATAATCAACTTTCTTACAGATCTTTAATGAATGGGTTTGTGATTGAGTCAAAATGCGCGTGGCTCTGAATAGTAAAAAGGACAGAGTGGTGTGACCATAAAAAGAAAGCAATTACTTGAGCGCACAAACTACTCTAAAGAAATCAGTCGAACACCTGATAGTAATAAGTGAGGAAAACATCATTGTTGAAGAAATAATCTCAAGGAAGCTTTGTCGCCTGTTATAGTACATCGAGTCGAGTTCTTGTGATTATTCACTGATAGCTGATAAAAACCCAATAATAAACCTACAAGCTACCATATTAACTTTCACAAGACTATGCTATGCTAGAGTCACGTGGTCAGCTGGACAAGATGGCAGCTTAGGTCAAATCCGCTCAACCCAGCATTGGTATTTTTATTGATTTTCACCATTATGACGACTATTACTTTTCTCATTTGAATGCACCGCTGACTGTAAATACGCCATGACCAATTCGAGCAAGAAATTTGAGCCAGGCCTTGCTGTAAAGACAAGAGGGATGTCCGACATGGAGGCCATAGCGGAGGCTGTACTTAAAAAAAAACAAAACAGCGTGGCTAACGTTATCTGGAGACTCGCTTCGAGAAACTTCAGCAGATGGGAGAAGACAGAGGCAAAATTAGGAGCCATTCAAGCTGATTTACTCTGTCTAACTGAGAGTATCGGCTCTGTCAATGTGGAACTGGACAAAATATGGTCGGATGTTGAAAGTAACAGTGGGAAGCTAGCTACCCATGAGGCCATGTTGGAGACAATGCAGCTTAAGTTAGCTGACATGGAGGATCGGAGCAGGCGCTGCAACGTCCGCGCCATCGGGCTACCAGAATGGATCGAAGGGTCCATCGCAGTCCAGTTCCTCACAAAATCGCTACCGAAGTGGTTCCCCACCCAGAGCAATCTAGAGGGCGAAATCATGCATGCTCACCGTGTGTACAGTGACAACAACAGAAAGAAATCCGGCCCCCCACACCCTAATCTTTAATATGCTCTGGTACACAACACGCTTATCCTTCGCGCCGCAAAGAAATCCTCGCTCATAATGAATGGACGGCCGGTTCGCTTTTCACCTGACTACAGCGGCTACACTGTTAAGCGGCGACAAGCTTTCACCCAAGCCATGAACATGGCCCGAGCTAAAGGAGTGGAGTTCTTCCTGCTCTACCCCGCCATACTGAATGTCAAAGCAGCTGGCAAAACGGAGGCTTTCCAGTCCGCGGATAAGGCCGAGGATCTCATCAGCTCCCTTCCAGCATCGCGAGTCCCACCTGCGGGTGGGAAATGACGACTCGGAGCCTGGAGAATCGGACGAAGCTGCTGGCTAACCATGTATAGTTGGAACTGAATCAGCCTGCAAGGTGCCTGGCTTAAAGTGCTGATCATCACTCGGAGCTCCTGCCACAGTAGGGTTTGTTAATTCAGAGAGTGCGACAGGTTTCCCTTTTTCTTCTCTCTTTATGATTAGCGAGATGTGACCTCTCTAGCCTGGCCTACATTTATCCCCCCCTTCGAGAGAACCCCCCCGCCCCCCCCTTCAAAGTTGAACATCCAGCACAGCGGTCAGTCACAAGCATGGTAGAATATCATATGGCAGTAATAATGACAAAAATTAATAATATAAACTGGCAAAAATAAGCATACATTACAATAATTAAGAAATAATAAAGAAAATAAACTAACTAATAAAAATAGTAAAACAGACAGCAAAACCTCTCCTTTAACATTCAACTGTTGTTTCTTGGTCTGGGAAGGACCTTACAAAATATTTTAGATATTCTAGGTCCTACATAATCGAGAAATGGGGTCCATACATGATAGAATAAACCAATGTTCCCTCTGGACCAGTATGTCAGATATTCCATGGGTAAGAGGTCAAATATTACTTTATGCCAATCTAGAACTGTAGGTGGCTTATTTGAAATCCATTTCAACAATATAGTTTTACGTGCAGCATATGTTAAAACATTACACAGTTTTTGACAATGAGATCCTTTTATTTGTGGGTGTGGTAATCCCAACAACAAATAGACTGGGTCCAGGTCCAACTCCTTTTTAAAAACCAAATCTAATTTCAAAGCCACCTCCACCCAGAAATCTTGGATATGCACACATGTCCAAACAGTATGTATAAAGCTACCAACTTCCTTATTACATTTCATACACAGAGCTGATTTCTTTGGGTCCATCTTATGTCTGAGTTCAGGCGATATCTGAAGGCGGTGCAGTAATTTAAATTGTGAAAACTTCTGACTTGTAGGAACCTAAAAAAATGTGTATGTGATAGTTTGTATTTCAATCTTAATTGGTCAAATGACATCATTCTGTCCCCTTCAAATAAGTCTTTCAAAGTTGTGATGCCAGCTCTTTCCCACAAAGTGAACCCATTATCCGTCATACCTGGAAGAAAATCTGTATTTCTCTGTATTGGGGTAATTGGAGATAAAACATCCGTTCTTTTTTCCCATTTCTTAATCATGTCCCAAGCCTTTAGTGTGGATTTCACAATGAAATTACCATCTGCAACCTCTAGTTTATTTCGGTTCAGGATAAATGGGAGACTAGCTAAATGTAACGGTTTGCCTAAATTGTATGCTTCAATATCAAGCCAAACAGACTCAGGGTCATTCCGCACCCAATCTACTAGATATCGAAATTGAGAGGCC
>CAEMYA010000179.1:109698-155190 GCA_903131615.1 Diplodus sargus | reverse complement strand
AAATAGAAGGGGATACATCAGGTGTGTTATTACAAGAAAAAAATACCTGAAACTCAGTCTGAAAAAAAGATATGAAATTTGGGTCATCCAACAGATGGTTATTAAACCGCCATTTAATCGATCGTTTTTGGGTCTCTCCATGTGAGAAGTTTAGGTAAACTGGGGCATGGTCCGATATCGTAATGCTCCCAATCTCGCAGGATGAAACAGAATACAGCATGGTTTTCGGGACAAACAAGTAGTCTATTCTAGAGCTACTTTTATGCACTCCCGAGAAGAATGTGAACTCTTTGTTGTTTGGATTTAACGCTCACCATACATCCAAGTAGCCTAGTTCATCACATACATCCGCTGTTGCTCGCGCCCGTTTAGTAGGGTTTGTTCCTTCAGCAGGTGATTTATCAATGTGAGGGTCTAATATGCAATTAAAGTCTCCGCCAGCAAGTGACTGAGCACAGTCCAACTCCGCTAATTCTAAAAAGGCTTTTGTTATGAGATTAGGAGGATGACCTGGTGGGGCATAGACGTTTAAAATAGAAATATTTTCGCCAAACAAGCAACCCTTTATTACAACATATCTTCCTGCATCATCCTTAGTGCAGGATTCTAGCGTAAAAGGAAGCCGTCTGTTAATAAGGATACAAACTCCTCTGCTATTGGACGTGAATGACGAGAAAAATACCTGTCCTACCCATTCCCGTTTAAGTTTTTCGTGTTCTTTATCCTTCAGATGGGTATCCTGAAGTAGTGCTATATCAACCCCTTCTTTTTTTAGATATGTCAATATATTTTTCCTTTTCACAGGATGGTGTATGCCTCTAATATTCCATGTACATACCTTAAGTGTAGAATTAGTCATAACAACTGAACAAATTAAATATAGCGAGGTTGTCTGTATGTATCATACTATCCATAATCTAATTCCCTCCATGCTCCATACCTTGTGACCAGAAAAAGAAACTCAGATTGCTGCGCTGTCTCCCAAACCCCTGGAACGAACACCTGAACAAAACTATAAACGCACAATCTCCCATGAACAAATAGACTAATGGGACCCAATATAAAGAGAAAAATGGAGACCCCAACTTCAGAAGAGGAACCCTTGCTAGGGCCTCTTAACCTTACTTCAGATGCGGCTATGATGTTCCTGAGTCCGCAAGATCGAGTGCAGTCAATTATTAACATCAGCCCAATGTCCACTAAACTGATGTTCCTCCATCATTTGTGTTTTCCACATAGAATATTACATATGAAGAACAGGGATATGATATGATATCCCAAACAGATAATATGGATAGTTAGTATCCATAACACCAAAAAAATAAACATTATAAAGTCACAGGAAAAATAAACAAGTAAACAAATGAAAATAAATCTGTGCTACCACCTGGCGGTGACAGCAGGAGACGCACATATGCATGACAGGGCCTGTCAATCAAATGCTTTCGGTCAACTCCAGCCATTCCCGGTCCATCTCGGTCATGTCCGACATCCGCCGGCTCCTCCTAATACCTTCACTTATGACCGGTAGAGTTCAGTTATTTATGGCTACATGCCGCGCTGGCCCCGTTTCAAGATGAACTTCTGACATGAAAAAGAAGGGCGAGAACAAACAACCAGACACAAGTCCAAAAGCCCTTAACATGATAGTCTTAACTTATGCTGCTACTGCTGTCTCTTACATTAGCTCTCCAGAACATTGAGCTTAGGCAACTAATGCTACAGCAGCGCAAACTATAATTCGTTCGTCACAGGCCATGACTAAATTGTAAGATCTTAAGATCTTACTTACTCACACTTGTTCGTCCGGTACAGTGCCTTCACCACCCAGTGTGTTTATATATGCCATAGCTTCTTCGGGCTTGGTAAAGGACTTGGTAGTGTTATTCACAGTGATCCTCAGAGTTGCAGGATAATTTAGTCCATAGGTGTGTAGTCCGAGTGACTGGAGCCTCCTTCTGGCCTCGTCAAAATCCTCTGAGTTCCGCTGGAAAAGTCCTGGAAAAAAAAGATCCTGCTGTCCTCAAAACGGACGTCATTCGCCCACCTGGCCGCCTCCATCACCCGGACCCGATCGCTGTAGTGGTGAAATCTTACAATCATAGCGCGGGGGTACGGTCTGCGCTGGTCGGTTCCCCTCCTCGTTGGCCCGACACCCGGTGCGCCCTTTCCAGCTTTATTTTCCCGTCTTTGGTGGTCAGCGTCAAGACTTTGGGGAGCCACGACTCCATGAACTGCACGGCAGAGGAGCCCTCTGAAGATTCTGGCAGGCCGATTATTCTGAGGTTTTTACGTCTGCCTCGGTCCTCCTGGTCATCCAGACGCTCCTGCAGCGAGACCACAGCTTTCTCCAGGTACGAGACACGTTTCTCCGTCTCGACATTTACGTCCTCCACCTCGGAGATGCGTTGTTCAGCTTCCCCAACACGCTTGGTTGTGTCTTGCAACTCTTTCGATATGTCTCCAATCTTTTGCAGAAAAGAGTCTAGCTTAGCCTCTATAACCTCGGATATATTTGCCGTGAATGTGGCCATGGCTTTGGTCATTGCTGGGCTCAAAACTTCCGTCTCCTCAGTCTCTGCGCCGCCATCTTGTACTCTCACCGTGTTGCCAGTCGCAGCGTTCTTCTTCTCCTGTGCCTTTCTCGCGTTTTTTGAAGCCATTTTAACAAAAGCTTTACCCCAAAAGTGGTCCAGTGACATCAGCTAAATTTCAGCAAGTCAATTTGTCAAATTCGGCTGAGTTAAGCATTAGTATCAGGATGTGTTTGCCTCGACAATGCGGGAGCTCACACCAAACGCTGCTACTCGGTCCGCATCACCGGAAGTCCCCCATTCACAATCCTTTTGATCCTTATTTTTTGATGCTTAAGCAACCAGACTCTCATTGTCCTTCTCTAGGAACAGTACTGAGCATACCACCTCTTTATTTTTATGTTTTGTCTCAGACATAGAGTTTGTTTGCTGTTCATATGCATGGTTAGCCAGTTAATCACTGCCAGCAGGAAGGAAGGGGACAATATTATAAGACTAACCGTCGCACTTGGTCATTTCTAACGTTATGTTAACCATGGACCCAAAGACTTATTTATCTCTGCTGGAGGCAGAGAGGTATAGTATTCGCTCTTTATCATTTCTTCCTGAAGGCCTCCTATAATGAACTACCACTTGACAGAATATGGAAGTATGATTGCCCCAATTTGGACTCTGATTTTGATTGGTCACAGGTCTGGGCAAATATTAGAGAGGCTTCCCGCAACCCCGACCACCAGCAGATCCACTTTAACTTTGTACATAGAACATATTTGATCCCTTGCAAACTCCATTGTATGAAGTTGATAACTGATCCCTTGTGTAGCCTATGTTCTATGAAGACCTCAGGCACTTGTTTGCATATAATGTGGAATTGTCCTCCAGTCTCACAGTTCTGGTCCAAGGTGGCAGCCAAGATTTCTGATTTGGTATCAGTCACCATGCCAGTGACTATACCTGTCCGTTTGCTAATTGATCTGTCAGAGGTTAATATTACTAAACCTAAAAAGCGCACTGTACTAGCTGGCCTGACAGCTGCCAAGAAGTTGATAGCCTTACGATAGAAACCTCCCCATTCTCTTACCATCAGAAACTGGGCACTAGATGTGATTTATCTTGAACTCTCTACTGCTAGAATTAATGGCGCTAGTGAGGCTTCCATAAACAACTGGCGTGCAGCAGCTGATTCACTGAAAGAACTTATAAGATAACCTCTTCCCTAACTTAATGCATTTTTTTGAGAATCTTAACCTCCTTGTTTCCCATGATTGAGTTTGTGTGTATGCGTGTATGTGTATGCACATGTCACATATATTCTCCATAGGATGTCAGTAGACATGAGAGAGCGTACCAGTAGGAGTGTGGTGCTGGGGTGGGGGGGTGGTGCCCCTTTTATTTCTCTCTTCCTTTATGTCTTTCTGGTTTGGTTTGGTTTTGCTTGCACCTTATTGAGGTGCAAGGTTATCACTGTTAACTATTTTACCATTGTTTAGCTCTTAGAGTCAATTTTGTACTGTCTCTATTGTCCATTAATGAGTCATGTTTTTTGGTTGTAACTTGTATTCTTGTTTGAATAAAAACATTTGATCACAAAAAAAGACTATGCTATGCTAGGCTGTACCTAGGTAAAGTGCTGCTTTGAAATTACTGCTAACACTGACATGCAAACATGTTCATAATAGAAATGCTAACAGGATGTTGATAATCTTGTTTGATTGTTAACCATGTTCAACGACCTAATGTAGCAAGATAGCATGCTAACGTTTAGTACAAAGGACAAAGTGCAGCTGGATTATTGGAATGTCACTATTTTTTCAGGTAAAGTATTGGACAATGTGACATTTTGAGTTGACGTGATGTTCGAGCGAAAGTCAGAAGAACCCTTGAGTCATTAAAGTCCATCTTGAAGGGGACATAGATGTGTGTACCAAATACAAATCCATCCAACAGTTCATTGAGACATTTCATAAATGTCAGCCTCTAGGTAAAGTCAAGGGATTCGGTGGAAAATGTCATGGCAATTCATACAGCAATTTTTTTTAGATATTTCAGTCTGCACCAAAGTGGTAGACCAACCGACCGATCAACCAACACTGCCCTCTGAGCAATATGATAAAACTTATTAACTCCAGAGTAAAATAAGGTAACACGTCTAATTTATGACAAGCATCATACACATGTTTGCTTTTCTTTTGTTTGTGTTTACAGTTTGAAGTGCTTACCCAGCAGCAAATACTTCACTGTTGTGGAGTTGCAGAGGCCACTTTAGGTTCAACTGTCTGAGAGGAAATCCTCAGTATTTATCCTGTGGAGATGTCATGTCCTGTAGTGGATTTAGGCCACTTTTTCAGAAGGTGCCAAAAGTGAGGCAGAGTCTGGAAATTGCTGGATGCCAGAAAGAATGCGTGACAATAGTCTAATTTTGTCACTGCTGCAAATGGAGGCCTGTTTACAAGCAGCACTCTTGTCCCTATTTGTCAGCTATCTACCTTTTGAGCAAACAGAACCATGCTTAATCTCATGTTGTTATCTCCAGCAAGCGTAAAACTGGAGGAAATCATGGTGGTGTGTGTCTGTGTTGTTGGGTGTGTGTGTGTGTGTGTGTGTGTGTGCGTGTGTGTGTCTGTCCACCGCTATTGTCGCATAGGTGTCATCAGTCAAATATTGTTTGTACACATTTATGACTGTATGCTCAAGGACCTCTCATGGTTGCAATAAACAAACCTAGTTTATTGACTGTTCTGTTTTATACCAACATTGCCTGCTGACTCCTCACTCCTTTTAAGCGGTTGGTAGCAGCCCCAAGTGATCAACCAACACATCCCCACACTGTACCTAACCGACAAAATAGATTGATTCGAGAGATTCCAAAAAACAATGTACAGTATATCACCGTTTCAAATACAACATGACTGTTACAGTGTACCAGGAAGAGTAGTGGACCTTTGTACACTCGCAGTTTGGTGAGGTTGAGGTACGAAAACTTCTCGGTCAGGTTTTGCAAGAAAACTTCTTGGTTAGGTTAAGAGAAGAAAACTACTTGGTTAGGTCAAGGAAAACATTGGGGTTCGGGTTAAAATAACTAGTTTTATTTACGATTGCTATGTAAATGATGTAACTTACCAACTACATTAGTAAGCTGAGAGAACTCAACAACAATTCTTGCCAAGTCTGTTGCAGGCCACATGTTGGCTTGAAACACTGACGTCTATAGAAAAATACATCTTAAACAGCATTTGCAGATTAATTCCACATCTGACGTGTTATTATCCACTAAATTAGGCACAAAACGAGATGAAAGATCCCTGCCACCTTGACTTGACTTTTCTGAGGGCACTCTTCCAGTATAGTTATATAAACTGCCTTCCCACTGAACCTGTTTATTCACGTCATCTTGGTTTAAATGTGATGATGAGTCGCACGAAAAGTTCCACGAAAGTGTCACAGCAGATTTGTGTGTGTAAGGGTGGATGACAGCCTTGTCGCTGAAGAGCACTTTACCGTTCTAAAGAATAAGATGCCAGAAAATGTCTTATTTAGCCCATGACAATTTAACATCTGCCTGACAAATAATGAGGTGATAGGCGTCTCCTGCTATCAGCTCAGATGGTTTTGGTGTCAAAACAAATAGCATTATGAATATGACACTACTTGACAGGTCCTATGTCATGTGTACAGTGCTGTCATTTAAACGTCTAAGTGACCATGTCAAATTAGTTCGGAGCCACTTATCATGTCACTGTTTTTCAATTTTACTGCTCCGGGCTCATCAATTTTGTTTAGCATTAAGGGCATTATTTTGAGGTTGCTGACAGGCTCTTGACAGTTTCTAAATAATGTTTCACATCTTCCACTGGTTCATTCGTTAAAAGCCTGGCTTTAGGCCAGATGTTGCTTTACTTGCCAGAGCAAGCACAGAGGCAGTCTGGCTTCTCTGCATGCGTGACATACACTTGCTCTCATGGTACTGATGGAGTTATTTGACTGCTCTCACATCAGTGTAAGATGGAGCTTTTACAGATGTAAGTGCTGTGATTAGTACTCTGGAGCACAGCAACAGCCGGAGCACTATTAGGTCATGGGGATTACTTTGCAAGGCCATTAATGATAGTCAATGATTCACGATAAAACCCTCCTGATCGATAGAGGGATTAGCTCAAGTGTGCTATCCGTCTTAACTTATTTTTATTTTCCTCTTTTACTCAGACTCTCAAATAAAGCAAAGATTTGCTCGCCAAGTTATAAATAAATTACGCCAGGTGAGACCAAGGACGATGGATTGAATGGAATTAAATAGAGCATACATTTTTTTTTTCATATTGTTCTGTTGTTCTCCCAACAGCAAAGATATGCTACCAGCCAGCCCTGCCCAGCCAGAGAGAATTCCTCACACAGAACATGCCTGTGGGCCACATGATAAAATTCATCATCACCTACCAGACGGTGAGTAACAGAAGATGAATCACAATTTGAACAGATTCTGACATTAATAATGGTTTGATGATACAAACACAGAAACATCCATTTAAAACAATCATTAAACTCAAATGATGTGATGGATGCTACAACTATAACGAAAAGAAAAGCAATTTTTGAAGTTTATTATTAAATTCTTACTTATAAGTGGTTGGATGTGAAGCTTTCTTTCTGCTTAATGGAAAAACAGCATTTGGTGGATTTCCAAACCCAATGCAGATGATAAAAACATCTAATTACACTTCATGCTTGTCAAATTTTATATTTTACAGTTGCACTACTGAGGCCCATTTCCCCAAAAAGCAATTTCAGAGCGCTGCTTACACACAGATCACAAACGGTGGCCGTGTCACGTTTTAGAATTGATTGCAAATTGCAGATACATTTATGAGTCCTACAAGGCATCAAATGCAACATTTGTTTTGATTAGTGATATTCATGAAAATGAGCAGAAGATGAAATGCTCTTATTGTAAATTGTAGATTGAATGTCGGCCCCTGTATTTGGATAATCTGTATCAAAACTGTATCAAAATACCAAGTCTGTAGTATTCAGTCATTCATGACCAGAAATACAGTCCAACTGTGCAATATCTTCTTTCATTTGAAGGCAAAAATGTTTCCCAGCAGTGGCCTTAGAGAGATTTGAGGGAAAATCACTTTCAAAAATGTGTTTGTTTTTTTATTTTTATAAAAAATAAATTAAAAAAATGTCCGCAGCAGACAGCAGTCGAGTCATTTGGCCCAAGTTCTGTATGGGTGTCAGTGCTACGTACACAAGGAGCTTCTAGCACATGAAATTTGATTTGTTTAATCTTTTTCATTTTGCACTTTACAGCCACACAATTAATTAACAAAATGCTCTTGCACCTTGTTAGTAGATTAAATGTGCCTACCATAATGAACACAGAATCATTAGCGCTCATGGAAAACACTTATTAGATCTGTGCCTTGGTGTCTTGCCAAGACGCGTTTGGAGTCTGATAAACACATGAAAATATTGTTCACTGAGAATATGAATTATTTGATTTTCCTCTTCTTTGTGTGGCCTTGCCCAAACTTGCAGACTCACAGACTTTACAAGCTTGCATTAGTAACCTCTGGCGTGCCAGTCCAAATCCACAATTGATCAAGTCTAGAGGAGACACAATTTAGATGAAAAGCACAATTATATATTTAATAATATTTGTATTATTATTATTATTATTATTATTATTATTATTATTATTATTATTATTATGTACAAGTAAAGAGTCTTTTGGCCTAAAAATGAACACAAATTGCCAATGTGAATTCTGTTAGGAACTGTTGATATCAATGATACTATACTATACAGAAATGTTTTACTGACAATCAAAATGGGTCTGTAAAGGGTGTTAAGCGGTATTAAGTTAGCATGCACAACTCACCTATAGAATGCAGTCCTTTTTTATCAAGCAACAACTATTGTACACCTGTGAGTTTTGGTCTCATGTCATCGCACATTGCACAGTTTAACACGACAGTGTATGCCGCGACAGGACCCATCGCCACTGTTGTTGAGTGGTGTTACTTTGAAAGTTCATGTACAACAAGTGTTACACTGCAGCAGTGTGGATGTCTCAACGCTCTCTACAGACTGAGAGAACTACAAAAAACAATGCTGTCTTCCCTCTGATGCTCTATCTCACCCTTACTGAGAGCCTGATTGTTTCTATGCTTGACATCTGAAGCCACTATTTGATTTCTGTGTTACATTCTCATTCTCAGCCACATTCTCAACCCAATATAATCTGGCCTCTATGAGGTTAAATCTGCAGAACCATTAAAAATTTAATCTTAAGGTTAGGACGAGCAGGCCAACTCCCTCTCAGTCAAACTGAATACCATTAGGGCCATATTTTTGAATACATTGATTACCAATCAGGTCTGATTTCAGCCAATCCTTCCCTCTGAAACATGGCCCTTGCCATCAATAACTGTCAGTGTACTGATTAAAGAAGCACATAGGCCATGGTCAAAAGCAACTTGTAGAAGCGTTATCAGGCAGAGCAAAGTACACTGATCTGTAGGCCTCTCACCTCGGACAAAGTCCCTTGAGATGTAGAAAACCCATAAGTGTCATTGACTGCTAGTAGTTCTGGATGAAGCAGTGGGTCAGATAGCTCCGCATCCGGTTGAAGTTGTTGTCATCTATTGGGATCGAGGGACAGTCATGATTTTGAACTGTGGCATTGAATGTTGTATCATTACGATGTATTGATGTTAATTATAAATTGGATTAATTAAAAAAACAAGATTATCTTTGATGTGAAATATTGTATCACTCATGCTAATTTTTCCTAAAGCTCTGCTGCGGGAGAAAAATACATCATCTTTTTGCTCAATGTTTGGTTTTTGGTTAGCCAAAGGTTGGACACCAAGGTGCATCGAAGCAGAAGCAGACACTAAATGTCAAGACAACTGAGTAAGCTATTGCAGACAAGTCAGACACACCACACCACTGAGTGGTCGGGTCGAACCAACCGAATTTGCCCCATAATCACTCTGGCACTAGTTGCACAAGGTGATGACGAGTTGTACCCCGACAAACATGCTGTGGTCAATAAGTGCCACAAGATCTGAGAGTCTGGAAGATTTCTGAACACTGTGATGATAAAGCAATGACACCCATGGTTTAAATTATACATGAATATTTAGACACCCCACATCATGTTAGCTGAAGTTGGAGCGAGCAGCATTGGTGTTTTGATAGAAAACAGCTTGAGAGGGAAGCACACAGGGCATACAAACAAATCCTTTTCTAGGAAATCAAGAACCACCAGCAATTCCCACTGAAGGGAGAAGAAGAGTGCGCTAAGTGGTGGACACTGCCATCTCATTCCCTGTCGGACACATTTCAGGGGAGAGCAGATGGTAGCAGACATTTCTCTAGCAGATGTAAAAAAAAAGAAAAAAAAAAGAGAGAGAGAGAGAGAGCTGACTGAGCAGTTCACGGAAACGCTCTTGTCACATCACTTGTGCAAGCCCAAGGATGTTGCCTTTTCATCATAAATAGCTAAGTCTGCATTCCTGCCTTGGATGATCTTCTCCACAGTGGGGGACAAACCAAGAAGCAGAAGCTTGTCCCTCTCAGGATCCTTGGAGGCAGCCTCGGGCTGGGCATCACATTTGTCTCTTAACTTACCTGTGATGACTCTTCCCAGTGTTGGGTAATTTGCCAGAACAAGTCCTCCAGCAGCTGAATCATATCTGCATTATATGGAGTTTGTGTAAGGTCTGTTTACAAATGACTGAGCTACAGCATATCGTGTAGCCTGAGGGAGCCTGGGCAAACCCATCCATTCCCAACTGTGGATAGTTTTGGGGTGACAGGTCAGGCGGCAGGTGTAGCAGGTGTCATGTCCTGAGGTAAAAAGATTCACATACTGTATGTGTACGTGGACATGGTCCAGCAGTCACAAAGGGAAGTAGATTAGGCACCCTTGATTATAGCAGGGTTCTTGCTCATGGGGAGTCTATAACTATAACTTCATATTGCCAGGAACGGGTTATTCTCTTCAGAGTGCCTCTGAAGCTCTAGAATTGGATGAAGGTATGCCATCATACTTCACCCTTGTTGACCAGTAAAATTAGCCTCACTTACAATGCTCCTCGGCAGTGCGGCTGCAGAAAGTGAATGATGATGGCCCTGAAGTAATGACTGAAAACAAGTAATCTATTCATTCTTATTGTAGTGTCAAAATAAAAATGTAAGGATATTGTGCCTCCGTTATTCTCTGAAACCATCAAATTGCAATGGTGGATCGTTGTGGGGTAACCAGTTGGTGGAAGGTGGCACAGAAGTCCTGCCTTGAGGCAAAAAGATTTACATAGGAGAACCACGTGAGATCCCACCTGAGAGGTAGCAGAGGCATTCTTGACTAGGGCAGGATGGGGTGTGTTTACAGAACTACATGCTTGTCCGGTGAGCTGTGCACTGCCAAAACATTGTCACTCCCAACCCCTCAAATTGGACAGCTTGGTCAGTGCCCTTAAGATCATAAACCATGGTGATTAACCTACCTTTCAAGCATCGGTTTTGCACATGAATGGCTTGCTAGTGTAATGTCCAGCTACACTTTCAAGTGAAGGTTTAGGCAAAGAGAAACCCCTAACACCCTACCCCCCAAATTCCAAGCTTAGGCACTTGGTTAGGTTTAGGAAAAGATTATACTATTGGGTTAAAATAATTATATTCAGTCTCGTTACATAGGTTGTATAACTCATGTCATGTAAGGATTAGGGTTATTGTCAGGGTTGTTGCATCACTCAGGGATGTACGCGACATCAGTTCAATCATTTACATAGGTTAACATACTTACATAACATAAATGAAGAAATATAAAAAAACATGACTTTGGACTCATATATTGGATGTGAACCTTGGTCTCCAGAGGGAAAGCCATGCGAATAACCCACCACCTGACTCTTGCTTTTCTTGCTCTTTATATTACAGCACTAGAGAGGTGATTCAAGAAGCGATACTACAGTGTATACAGCATCAAGTGTAGAAATATAGGCCTGCTGAACAAGCTGCTGTGTTTGACGTGTTGGGATTGAGAATGGGCTGGCACTGTGTACTTACTGTGTGCTGCCAGGAACAGCCTCTTCTCTTCAGAGTGTCTCTTGAAGTCTGGAATTAGATGAAGGTATGCCATCATACTTCACGCTTGTTGATCAGTCAAATTAGCCTCCCTGACAGTGCTCCTTGGCAGGGCAGCTGAGACGTCCTTTGCAGAAAATGGATGGGTCTGGCCCTTAAGAAACTATTTGGTATCTTGCCATAGCTAAATCTTATATGATTTAGAGTGCTTTTGCTACTTCAAATAATTTTTTTAGTGTGGTGTAAAATTAGAATGGTCCATTGTTCTTATGCCACACTTGGGAGTGTTGCGGCACAGAGCAATGTCAATAAGTTCAGTTTTTTACTCTCTGTGGTTACACTGAGCTTAGTTGTTCAGTCGCAGCAAAATGTCTTCGAATTAGGCAAGATAATGAAAGACAACTTGATTATTGCTTCCATTTCTTCCACGATCATTTCTCAAATCAAGTCAGCAGGCCTATTTATTTGAAAACACAGCAATAAGTGAAAGTAACATGCACATATAAATATGCAAAAGTCATGTGTCAGGCTCACATTTACCAGCAGTGTTAGAGAAAGTATATCTGGATACATGAATAAGTGAAAACATATTTTAATACATATTGATGTAGTTTTAAATGCATAAGCACATCCACACATACACACAACAGATAGCAGAAGTGATACAAAGATTGCTGATGTAATTATTCCAACTTTAAAACATCAAAGTAAGTCCCAAAATGAATGTTTGCATGGATAAGAAATGTCAAATTGATGTGTCATTTGATGCACACTCAAAACACTCTGTTTTGGCCAAAAGCCTTGGTTGCAGGTAATTCAGAGTCCCTTATTATTACATGAGGCCACGAATTTGCCAGCAGGCTACACATAGCGTGTGCAAGAAAGCCAGATTATTATTTAATGAGACATTTAATTTCCATTTGTAGGTCTCATGCCATCTTAGGAAGTACCAAGGAAAAGATGTTGTAATTATAAAACCTGTCAAGATATTAAGGTCCCTTTTAAACGGATCTCAGAGAAGATTATGCTTTTTATTTGTACCGTGTGCGTTTGTGTGTGGTTCAGTTTTGTATTACACAGCTAGGCTACACTGGATGTTGGTTAAATGACTTTTATTTCTCACTTTCATGCAATACAGCTGGGATCAGCTACAACCAACCCGTGACCGCGAAAA
Organism: Diplodus sargus; assembly: GCA_903131615.1. Lineage (NCBI taxonomy): Eukaryota > Metazoa > Chordata > Actinopteri > Spariformes > Sparidae > Diplodus > Diplodus sargus. The sequence goes on along the minus strand of CAEMYA010000179.1, from coordinate 142,386 downwards.
GGATAAACAGTTTCAGATAATGTATGGATGGTTGGACTTCCATGTAATACACTAGTTTGAATGCATTTTTATACAGATCAGGGACCAATACCAGACAGTATTCAATTTGGAGATGACTCATTCATAACCAGCACACAGTCTTCAAGTACATGCACTGTGTGGTCTCTATACAGGGCCATTTATGTCTTTTTGGGGACATCAAGATGCTGTTTGGGGGCCCCTATTTTGAACGATAGATTCCCCAACCCTTTTAGGTCATCCGCAAAGATGCAACTGTGTGTCACATTATAAGGAAGGAGGAAAAATGAGGAAAACATGCTAGTGGCGTGGAAACCTTTCTCAAATTAAAATCAAACATCTTAAGTTGACCCACCCAACTAATTGATAGAAAAGGATAATACAAGGTAAACAATGGGGATCATAATGTGATATATGCTCCTGTAAAGAAAAAACTCCTCAGGTTACCAAGCAAAATAGAGCACTGTGTGATTTTGATGGAATATTTTTATGTATTTTCACAGGGTATTATAGAGTGAACTACTTGTGCCTAAATGATGATATGGTCTTAACCTATATTCTGTGGGCAGAACTAACGGTCATATACAGTATAGTTTACTTGAAACTGACTTTAATTTGTGCAAAAAAACACATTTTTGTTTAAATCAAACAAAGTAATACATCAAAAGCATAACTAAACTGTAGGAATGTTGGTACATTTGTTCAAATTAAATTGTCACAATAAATATTCTAATCAATGTGGTAAAGACAGACTGCAACTAACTCAGTAGAGGTAACAATAATCCACTCAGAGGAATAATCCACTGCCAGAATAGTCCATAATAATCCACAATAAGCCTACTATGTATTATTGTTGTTTAGCATACTTTCACATTAGAGACCTAGAAACTGAGGACACACTAAAATTGATAAATTAATCATGAAAATAATGTTACATGGCAAATATTGAACAGCAGGGTAGGTCTATGACGGACCAGCAGCTCCACTGGACGAGGATACAGCAGACATGACAGACATCTGCCTAACAACACATCCTCCCTCAAATGTAATGCCAACGTGCTGGACCTGCTAAAATTCACTAAAATGGGTGTCACTTCAGTCAATCAGTCTTATGCCATTCACATGTGTCATTTACATTTTATGTTATCCCTTCCCTAAAGCAAACACTGAAGCTTGCAAAAAATGTGGCATTAAAGCTCTAGTTTCTTCTTTTTCTTGTTTCTGAACCAGATGAAAAGGTTCTTTTTGATGCCATGTTAATTCCATCGTCATTATCCTCACTAACGCAAATGATCGGTCCCTGCTCAACTCGCCTCGCCTCTCCTCACTTAGTAGCGTAGATGGTTGTCATAGAGACGCCGGCCGTGAAACTCTCGCTGGATGATGATTTTCTCTGACCAATCAGCAGGCATATTGCCTTGGCTGGCTTGAAACCTCAGCAGCGGTGCAAGGAAAAAAAAATCAGGTACTTGTCACAACAACAAAAAAAGGCAAGGCGAGGTGGTACCATGCAGTGCAAAAGCTCAGGTCAACTCCTCAGATATTGAGTGGTGTGGGGGCCCTATGCACCAGCATAGTCCGCATATAGAGAGAAACGGCCCTGTCTCTATATGTTGGTCATGGTGCTTGGTAGGAAGAGTGAACATGTAATAGTGTCTTGCATGCAAGCAAAGTAGATGTAATTATTTATTTCCTCAACATTTCAAATTGTGTTTTTAATCTGCCCTTAGCAACTACTGTATAGAAGACAATGGCATATGCCATATTTCCTGGCACATGCTGACATTGAATATCAAGTTTTATTCGTGAAATACTATTTCTTTGCATAAGGAGCAGGGACATTGGCCCAGACATCACCTGCTTGCTCAAGGATGCTCAGAGATTATGAGGCAATTCAACCATGTGAATTGCTGCCACTCTCAGCTGACTTCTTGGATTCTCTCAGTGAATGGGGTTGGGGCAAAGATACTTACAATGTACAGTACCCTGACAGCTATGTGCACTTGACAATAACAGAATGAACCCTGGATTGAAAGATGTTTGTTTGCCAGATGGACCTTTTCAGCCTTCAGGCCGGGACTGAAAGCGATGCCATGCGATATGACTTGCAATACCTTTCAGGTAAGCTACTGTGATAGCCTACACTGTACATGATGAAGCTATCTCTTTTTCTCCGCAGGCTTTTTGGAAGGAGAAGGGCTTCTCCGGAGAAGTAGTGGCAGGATCATCCATTGACTGTCCATTCTGTGTTACCTTTGATGCCACCAGCCCCAGTGGTAATGCAGCCTTGGTTGGCTTCATTGCTGGCCTGCAGGCTTCTCAATGGACGTCCAAGGAGGTAATGGGTTGTCTTAACTATTTCTCATGCATGTTTAGGATCAACACCCAGAACATAATGTTGCGTGCAGGCCAACACAAGATGGTGTGGATCGTTAAATTTATGTAATTGTGCCAAACAAAATGCCCTGGGGCAACGTTGTGGAAGTCGCATGCGAGATTGTGCACCATCTGAGCTCTGAAACAGCACAGTGTAGAGACTGTAAGACTGTTAACGGTTGGGTGGACGTTGTGCCAGTTTCACTCAGGTTTACTTCAAAGAATATGTGAAACACAGGGGTAAAAACAGTTTTGCAGCTGGTTTATTTTTCGCACTACTTGCACCAGGCACTGACGCCCTTTCTGTTAATTTCTACTTTTTTTGTAATTTTCAGCTCTTTGCAAAGACAACCTTTATAATTGCACATGGTGGAAGGCGTCACACATCACACGTGCAAACTCAACAATTGACTCCCATTCAATTTCATTCTAAGCAAGTGAAGGGGCAAAAAAAAAAATGTTTTAAATTCACATCCATCGGCAAAGCAAATCCGTATTTCAGCTTAGTTTGGAGTGTGGAGAACTTTGACCTCAACCAGCAGGAAAGATGTGTGTGTGTGGTTGACCCCTCAATCTGACTACAAACGTAGTTCCGGGTGCGTTACATTCTGCACTGCCCATATTCAGCACTGGCAGGCGATTTTCATTCCCCCCAGGTGCTTGACAGAAGCACTGTCACGCCACAAAAGACACTAGAGCTCCTACTTCAGTGTAACAGTACAACAGACAAATATTACTGACAAAATCCATTTATATTATAAATGGATTAATGTTGTGGACCGAGGACCATATTAACACAGCTATTTCAGCGTCCTCAGGGATAATGTTGTGCCATTGTGTTTCAGGTTGCTAATCGTAGGGGCATCAGGCCATATTTCAAGATAATAAAACTTAAAACATATTTGATAACCAGTTTGCTAACATTACTGTTTCATTACATCCAGTTGGCTTTACTTCTAGATTTGATTAAATGTGTTAGAGAGGTGGGCTGATATTTTAGAATTTTTTCACGAGATTATTTTTGTAACTTGTAGCACTAACAAATTGCACTGTTAGTTAGGTTGGATGCCAGCGTTAGCTGTTGTCTAAGAAGTTTATAGCTTATCAAGTATTTTGTTTTACCCTAAAATATCGCCCGATGTCCCTCCAGACTTTCACTATCCGTCGTATTTTCAGGTATTAATCAATCAGGAAGCAGTGAAATGGTGAAGAATGGTCAGAGTTTATATAACTAGCAACCTGAAAACACAGCTGTGCAACATTTTTTAACTTCCCAAATACGAAGAAATTTTAGTCATTAAAAGCTAATCCCTGTTTTCATGCAAATGCATGGGGTCTGACTAATAACTGGAGAACAGTGTCAGTAATGAAACCTATTTTACAGCTCCAGTGAGTAGGCAAACCTTTAGTAACGACTTAGAAACAGCGATTCCTAGTCCGAGTCAAGCTTGAGCTAGGTTTAACCTTAAACCTTAATTCTAGAAATACCTGAGACTTGTTATGACTAGGATACCTGCTGAAAACAATTACATCTCCAGAACAAATTTAGGCACAACATTCACAAACTTCACAGGTGTTATATACTAGAGAGAAGCTGCGTATTCCCTGCTTGCCTGCACAGCTAACAGTTTTTTGGCAATCCAAACATTTCCAATAATGCAAACATTTCCCAGTAGCGCTGTAAAGTCTAACCCTAACCCAAAGTGAAAAGGTAATGAAAAAAGGTAGGAAGGTAATTATTTTCCAAAATACACAACACTTCTGTCCATGTGTGTTGGCCCTTTGCCTTTCAAGATTCAGATTTCAACTGTGTTTACTAAACTGTTTGCTCTCCAGCTTGCTGCACACAAGGGAGGAACAAATATATATCATATCAAAGAAAGTTGATTTTATTTAAAAATATGAAACACTCATTTAATCCAATGTAGCACTTGAATAAAAAATATGTTGGAGCTCCTTCAAATGCAGTAGTGAGGTTCTGACATGGTTTTATTAAACTTCATAACGACTTTCAATGCAACTTTAACTGCTGATAGAAATAGCCTAACAGGAGGTCATAGTCTTTAAAGGCCCACTGTGGTCCATGATTTATTATCATGAATATTAAAGTTTGAACCCCCCTTCCTCTCTTCTTTTTCCACACAAATAATGAGTATTTTGCTCCAGCTCAGTCAGTCACAACGATGCCATGGAAATGGCAGAATAATATTTTTTGCGATCATTCTGATTTTTAACACAGTATTAATGTCTACTGAACCAATCTGACTGCATAGTCGGAACTACTCATTGTACAATGTAAAGTGGTTTATTGGAAGGAGTCACTCAATGGCTTAATTATTTATTATATTATATTAAAGAATCGACACAATATGCTACCTTAATGCCCATGTGCTATTGACAGATGCAGTCCTCTTGTTCTCCCATATAGACCTTTTGCACACTCTGCTCATATCTCTTTCTTCTCTTTTGTCCTTACTTTCCCTCTGTGTTGACATTTTCATTTAGTCTCAGTGCCCTCCCTTTACCTGAAAAATAAATAAATGGCCCTGTCTCTCCTGTTTTTTTGGCATTTTGGTCATTAGTCTGACTTGCTACCAAAGCTTGAGAGTAGCTGTCTCCCTGCTGTGTCACGGCACAACGTGGTAAATAATTAACCCCCACTTGCTACTTCACTGCTATATAGAGGAAAATGGTGTTAGTGTATGTGAGGCCAGTGGACACCAGTGTTGCAATTATACTGTTTGAATAAGATTCACTTGTTAATATTAAGTTAAGATTTATTTTAGTTTTTCATATTTGTCTCTTGTTGGACTTTCGGTTTATTGTTTTGTTTGGTTTTTGTTTGTTGCACTGGCAGAATTATATGCCAAAGGGCATCTTTTTCACACATGTAATTTCACACGATTTTCAGCTGACACTACTGGCAGCCCTGCAGCAAATTAACTGAGTTTTTTTGTTGGTTTTTTTTGTTTCAATTCCTCAAGCACCATGCTTCAGTTCCCTCTTTGTCCTTCTGTGAGGTGTGTATTAAGAGACTATGAGTCTTGGCTCCAAATTATTGCACATGGATGTGCTCGGAGCAAAGGTACAGTGGCATGCAAATGAAGCATCTTAGATAATTCTGCATCATCTGTCAGCGTGTTTTATGGTGATCCATCCTGTTGGTCCTCAGGCCTCCGCCGCTCTATACATAACTCACTGTGTGAACTAATACAACCAGGAGCCTGTGCTGACCATGCTTGAGTTATTCCATTGGACTCCTGCTGCCTGTGTCCGGCTTGGATGCGTTTCTAGAATATGCATTCATATTTAAGCAGCCTGCTGTAATAGTTCTTTGGTTTGCAGGTTGGAGAGAGAAGGAATGCTGTGGTTTCCAGTCTGGTCAAATACCTCGGTCCTGAGGCCGCATCTTTTATCCACTATGAAGAGAAGGTAAGTTGCTCACTGGCAGATATCTTATGTTAAAAAAAATGTACATGTTTTGTTTTAAAAGAGAGTTTAAGTTCAAATGTTTACCCTGAATAAAAGAGATGAAAGCTACTTTGTATTGACGAACACTGAAACTTAAACTGATTTATTTAAAAATGGCATTATTTCCAGAGAAGTTAATTAAAAATGCTGAAAAAAACTCCTTGTCTCACAATGTTAAAGAAAGTTAAGAAAAGCATTTCCAGTTCCGTCCCTTTTTATGGATCTGCAGTAAAAGTTAACAGGGTCTATTCTGGGCCGGGACCCATCCTCCATCCATGTCACTTGGAAGTCTGTTGAGTAGTTCTTTTAGAGACAGTTTCTTTCAGTGCAACCTCATTTCTTAGAATGAAGCAACCTTAGAGGGCATACCCACACATGTCTCAAACAGTTTTCTTGTCAAAGAATACAAATGGAAAAGATCCTTAAAAGTCCATGGAAGGTGGGTTTAAAAACCTCCTGAAGGGTGGCAGTGCAAAGTACTTCCAAAGGGCCTACGCACATCCATTATAGACAACTACTGGGAAAGAACATGGTAAATGCAGTAGATAACCTTCTTAGTAAATAATGTGCCACAAACATCCAGAATTACTTAGCTACATTACATGATGTGCAGCCTACTTCATTCGACTGAAAGAGTACATTAGTCATGCAGATTTATGATTTTAGTCCCCCAACTGCTTTTTCCTTACTTTTGAACGGCAGTATGGAAAGTTGCCCTGAGGTAACTGGAGGCAGGAACGTTGAGGGAGACATCACGACTGTACTTTTGGAGACTCAACGGGAATGTGCAATTATAGAATACAATAACAACAGCCATTTAGAACTCAGTGAAGACAAAAAAAGAAAAGCCCATAAAATGATGATACAATGTTGAGAGGCATATTTGGCCTGGTTTTATGGTAGCCCAGTGAGAGTTTCTTGATATTTTATACGAATTACTGCTGTACTTGTTATAATTTAAAATAGGAGACAGCAATTGAAAAAAAAACTGTACCGCGTTCCACATGACAAGCCAAAGAGTTTTAATTCTGCTAATCTGCATCTATATTTCAGAACATACTCAACCAGTTTAAATAGGTCCAAGTCATGCGAACCAAATTATACTATATGAGAATGGGATGATATTACTTCAAGTGACTTAACCCTATCAACAGTGAACAATGAGCTCCATCATAGCTTCATAAAAGATGTCATGATAACAAGCCACCATGAAAACTAAAGTCTGGATTTGGTAAAAATGAACTTCGAGTTTGGTCCATTGGGGACAGGTCTCAGTGTTGTCTGAGGCTCTACAGTCTCAGACCATTGACTGATCATTAACTCATCTTAAAAGGATCCCCGGCTATGAAGACTTGTAGTTCTTAAAAGATAAAGTTAGTATCAGTTATAATAAAGTGATATAAAAAACATTCTTGACGTCTTCGTTTTTATAAAATTTGTAAAAATAGTTTAACTCATAGGTCGCCATTGTTTGTTAACGTCGCAATGCACTCTGGGTTGTGACGTCATATGGTTGCACTGGCGGACTTCGGGACCCTGTTGTGACTGTTCAGCGACATAAACATGTCATCTGTTCAGCCTTTTCAATTTGAACCCGAGGGAAACATTAATGAGGAGGACAGCACTGACAATGTTTCACAAAACGAGCATCAAAATGAAGAGCAAGAAAGACGGGATGAGGCGAGAGTGGGACAAAACCGGTGGTGTACGTGCCTCAACTGCGTCTCCATGGTAACCGAGAGGGAGTGTGTTTGTTGTCAAGAGCTCCAATTTTTGTCAGCAGATGTTCACAGTAAGATATTGTGTGATCAAACTTATTCCAATATCAATAATTTTGGAGATTATTAGCATCCAGAGCTGTCGTGTGCTTATACATAATTAGGATATACAGTGAAACGCACAACTTTGATCATTTTTGCAGATACCCCGTGCATCACAGCACACGAAATCTTTGATGCAGTTTGCCTCAACCGAAACGTCTTATGGGCTGCCCTCGTGAGCCTCCACGACACTGTAACGTTACACTTACTGATTGCTTCACTGACTGAAGAGGTGAATTATCAGCTTCCTCTGTGACCAGTGGCGTGTCCGATGGTTCGCCTAACGTTACTGAAGCGGCAACTGCAGGAGCGGGTTGTCTGCTCAGGAGAGCGTCCAGCGTCTCTTGTATATGCCGCTTTTAAACGCGCATTTCACTCGCTCCCCGAGGGTGTTTAGGCTCCTTATATGGGAAAATTGTCGGAAAAGCATTTGGTTTTAGTCTTCGTTTATACCCAGCCGCTCCGGTGAGCTGTTTCAGCAGTTGTGGTCGACAAAGAGCCTCAAATGCATCAGGAGAAAAATGTCGAGAACACAGCCGCGGATCTTTGGGAAGTTGTGTCCCCACAGGCATCTTCCGACTCCTTTCTCCTCTTCTTGTCAGTAGGAAAACAGTGTAAACTCACATCACTCCCCTTGTTGCCTTTTGACTGGAAATTGCATCCACAAGCAGCACAATGTGGCATTTTACTTAAAGGGATAGTTCGGGTTTTTTGAAGTGGGGTCATATAAAGTACATATCTATAGTCGATCTGTTCCCTACCGTAATCACCGATCAGCGCAGCCTCAGTTTGGAGAAGTAGAGAGCCGCTCCAGCCAGACGCTCAGCTTTGTACTGCAGTGAATGGGGTCCAGAGAAAAAGTTAAATAAACCACCTAAAACAAAGCTCACCTTAAAAAATCTATATCAGTTCAAGTGTATGTTGTCTAGGTAAAATTCACACCGCTTTACATCGCCGTCAGACCGCGCTTTCTTTTGGCACTACATTTTCTCAACTGTAGAACCTCTGTATGCCTACGCATTAGCGCTACTGCGGAAGGATACGGAGAGTTAAGTTTTGTTTTTATCGAAAGTAAACCTTGTCCAGCAGCTGAGCCTCGCGCTGTATTCCGCCGCTCACAGATCAGCTGTTGCCCAGTTATGCTAGTGCGTAGGGATACGGGGGTTCTGCGGTTGAGAAAATGTAGTGCCAAAAGAAAGCGCGTTCTGACAGCGATGTGAAGCGTTGTGAATTTTACCTATACAACGTACACTTGAACTGATATAGATTTTTTTAGGTGAGCTTTGTTTCAGGTGGTTTATTTCGCTTTTTCTCTGGACCCCGTTCACTGCAGTACAAAGCTGAGCGTCTGGCTGGAGCGGCTCTCTACTTCTCCAAACTGAGGCTGTGCTGATCGGTGATTACGGTAGGGAACAGACCAACTATGGATATGTACTTTATATGACCCCACTTCAAAAAACCCTAACTATCACTTTAACTGTTCGCACGTACACAAACACTAGCGTCAATAGCTATTCTACCAAGTGCAACCATTTTACGTCATCGCCCCCAGAGTGCATTGCGCGCAGAAAACATGGCATCCTACGTAGGTCAAAATATGTACTAAATATTATAGATTTTTTAATCAACGGCAATATTTTATGTGTTTCTAACAACATATTTTAGTGCAAGAGAACAGTTGTGGCGTATTAAGGGCTTACAAGTCATCATAGCCGGGGTTCCTTTTAAACCTGCCTTCTGTCTGATGACCAGTAAGGGGTGACTTCACTGGTTTCAAAAGGTCAGATTGTATGTAAGCTTATGAGAAAATGCCCCTACTTTTAACTTGAATTATCACCTCGGTAAACAGTTTCCAAATGAGGTTGTGATCTCAGTCGCTAGTTTCGAGTCTTCTTCAATACGTTGTGATGTTTATTTTGTAGTTTATGGTCCCATGTAGAGTAAAGATGATGAGATGAGATGATAAAAATGCTGGGTATGCTTCAGGGTGTGGCTGCTTTGTGATTGAAAAGTCCCTACCAATGCATGTCCTTGGGTTCCCGGTCAGAGCCAATCAGAATATCTTCTGCAGTTCCTAATTTGTGTCCAAATATGCTCACTTTTGAATAAAAAAACAAAAACAAAACAGGATCAGTGGCACAGTCGTAATGCAAAACTAAAGGCTTTGAAATGATGAAGACTTTAATTAAAAAATAAGGCTTTAAAAACCCCCTAGACTACTGTATACATTTTCATGAATTGTGCTTAAAAATGGTAATTACACTGTGTTATACTTGGGGAGCGCTATCAAGGGTCATTTTGTGAAACAAAGCCTTGCTTTTTTACTGTGCCATGAAGTACTACAATATTAATATCATTTAACTATTCTACTGTGCAGGACTGGGCTAAGGAGGACTACAGCGGGGGCTGCCCTGTTAATGTCATGGCACCAGGCATGCTGACATATTACCACCCTAGCCTGAGGAAGCCCTGTGGCAGGTAATCACCCCAGTGATAACAAATACACCACAGCATCACACCTTTTCGTTGCCCCATAGTCGCCCCTCCCCTCTGCTCTTATGTGGAGGTATGTAGTGGAGATAACCAACATGACACTTTCGTAATCCTCGATATAAATCTTTTCAAGAGCTACATTTAGCGTTCATAGTTCAGTAAATAGTATCATTGTACACTTTAGATGACAGTATGAGAGATACTGACTGCGGCTGCTGAATGCTCCCGCTATTTTTACACCACAGAAACCATATCTGCACTTCAACCTGCCGACCAGGTATTACTCACTAGCAGGCAGTGCCTACAGATCATTGACATGAGTCGTGGGAGTGATTATGCCTTCACTGATACACATTAGTCCAGTTCTAAAGAAATGGCTGGAGGTCGTCAGGAGAGGCATTCTCATAGGACAACGTCCTATAATCCATTTCTAATGGCCTGTTCGGAGATGCACAAAGCTGAACGAAAGGAGAGCGAGAGTCGGGGAGGGGGATCCAGGTAATGTATTTCCGTAATGACATTAAATCCTTGGGGAACAGAGGAAGCTCATTACATAACCTAACTCAAACAGCAGCATGGGGCGGTAGCCCTTATCCACACTCCTACCCCATATAGAAAATGGATACTCAAGGACATGCTATAACCTTGACACAAATCCAGCACATGTAATGAACACAAGTCCATGCTTGGTTGACTTAAATGCTGCAGGTGCTTCCACCACACTGTGACACAGCAACAGATTCCAGTCTTGTCTGGTGGATTTTGGGCCTTTTTTTCTTGGGATGGCATAAATCTCAATACTGACTAATACTAAAACAGTCTCGGGTTTGTGGTTGTCGAGTAATTATGCTAGCTGGATAGCATGCCTGAGTGGTCAGTATGTGAGATTTTTACAGAGAGGCCCTCCCTGCTGAATTCTAGATGAGTAAACGGAAAGAAAAGCAGCAAGAACTGACGAAAGTGACCTCAGCAGGTTCATGCCTTACTAAATTAACTTCTTTAAAATGCATGGAGCATAAACACTGCAGCAACAAGAGTTGTTTAGTAGGACAGCTAACTTTTTCACAACAAAAAGAATTGGTTTGTACTTCTCCTCACGTTGTTGGGAACAGAGAAGGATTAGTTCATTCAACCTATGATACACTGAGAGAAACTGAATACATCTGAAATCCTGTCCATCAGTTTTAAATCCAGTGGCAGTAATATCAGATGTTTCAGCTGTACTATGTTAGAAAATGGTGCTAAGAATAATAAAGAGCAATGGATAACTAGTGTAACGCCACTCTACAATGACAAGTGCAGCTCTCCATCACAGCTCTGCAGGCTCAGTGGTCGATCTCTGTGAGTCCGCACACTGACGTTTGCATCCGTTCAGCCATTTCGGGATTAGCCTGTCCGTCCTTCACCACCCTCTGCAACAACACGGCTCCTCACCCTGAAATGCCAGAATTACTCTTTAGTGAGTCTTATTTGTGTTTTTCGTACCTACAGCAGCAACACACATGCACATACCGGTGAGCCTCCCATGGCAAAACAGGTTTCGTGTAACAGCAAAGCTTTTCCTAGCTGAGCTAGCGCTGCAATCGACACACACTATCGACACAAAAAGTGACACGAAAAAACAGTTAGTCATAAAAGTTACTGCTCATGATTTAGTTAGCTCCAATAAGCCTCAACAATCACACATTAGTCCAACATCGCACCAGACTAGGAGTAGCCACATTCAGCGAGCAAAATACAATAGATCAAATCTGCAGCCACAGAAGTGCTGCACAAATCTCCCTCACTCACCCCACACTGAGAGTGCAAAAACGCTGCTTTGCATGAAAAAGCATTGGCAGGACTGCATACTGCCAACATATGCAGTGTGATTGTGCTATGTCAACACAAAGGCCAAAAGCAAAGCATCTGTTTATACAAGGACAATCCAATTAAATGAATTTGAGATGGAAAAGTAAGCAAGAAGCAAACAGTGAGATTCCCCTGGTGCCAACTGACAAGTTGTTGAAAGAACAAGTCTCACTTGTCTTCCAATATAACTCAGAGGGGGAAAGGACCTCAATCATTTTTCTGCAAAACAACACACTCCTGCCAGCGCACAATAGCAACCTGAAAGCTGTGAGATCACACTATTGCTGACAGATGAAAACATTTACTGATGTCTTTCAAGGGCAATCACTGCGGGTTAAACTTTCAGTTAAAACAACAAAGTCTGTTAACGTATAATATTATACAATACAATTATTTTTTCTATTACAGTATTACGTTTCATACATTTGAATATGCAAATGAAGAATTATCTGAACAGGTGGCCAGGTTCAAAATTCTTGTGTCGTTTGCTGACATATTAGATTTGAAGGTTTTTACAGGGGACATTTTGGAAATCTCTTTTCAACACTTGGGTGTCTTTGTGCAATCTTTAGGAATACAACATTATAGAAATCAGCCGATGAATGAGTTTGAACAAACCCCTCTGTAAGAAATTTCGAACTATACAGTAGATAATAATAGAACTGGACAGTTTGGTGTAGGTAAATGCTACTGAAGTGGAGATTTCTGGCTGAGACTATGAGACAAAACACATTTTGAGATAATGGCCTTACAAGGTATGCATTGTAAAATGTCATTCCTTTTTAGACAGAAAATGGGGAACAGTGCGAAAAAATGTATCTTACAGATATCAGCATGAAACCTACAGTGGTCATTACTTGCGATAAAGGTGACACACATTATTGTGCTAATTTTCAGGTTCATAACTTTATTTGGGGTTACTGCTAGAATAAATTTACATGCTTTAATACTCAATAATACATCAGTTTTCTCATATTGATCAGTGCAGAATCACTGTAGTCCCCCTCTGTCTGAAATGCTCTTTAGCTCCTGTCTCTATAAGGCCCCCCTTCTGAATGCCCAATGTGCTCTGATTGGCCAGTTCAGACACGCCTGAGCCAGCACCGCTAACAACAATATTAATTCTTATGTGCTGATTGAGCGGCAAGGCATACGTGATGCAAATGTGAGACATGCTGGCGTAGTGTGATGTCACAGTGTCACAGAATTAAAGGTGGGACTACTGACGAGGACACTTCAGGAGCGGTGTTCTCTGGGGGAGAGAGGAGCAAAAAGTTTGCAAGAACTTATATAACACACTGAAGTAAAGAAAAAAAAAAGCATAATAGGTTGTCTGTTTTCTGGTATGTCATGTTAAGATATACATATGAGCTATCTAATTAGATATGTGTTACTTTTCGTACATTTACAGAACAGAAATCTGAACTGAAGTCTGAATAAAAACATGTTATGAAGGCATAATAATGGCCCAAATTCGATCGGTGCATGACAGATTTTAATTGCAGTCTGTACCAACACTCACACATCAGGGAATTATACAATATTCCAAAATACACAAAGATTAGGCTGAGAACAGGTATGTGAATTGATTTTACGATTTTGAAATGTGTGATTTTGCAACACTGAACACATGAATATCTGCCCGTGATCCATGCACCTAAAGTATCCACCACACAGACACTTCCTGTCAGTGCAGTTCAGGGCAATATGCTGAAGGATTATTGCATTATGTCTCCCTGAGCGTACCAGTGACAAGACTGGACAATAAGAGCAGATAAGAACCATCTGTAAGACAATGAAGCAACGAACATTAGAACAGATCTTAATTCAGAACATCTGAAAGATGATGATGGTGTCCATCTTTGTAATCCATTAGGTCGTGGAGAGATATCAGCACCCATAGTTATTTGGGCACTAAGTGTCAGATACACTTTATTATAGCAGGGACATGGATACAATGAAGTCCTTGTCTCTAAAGTATCAATTTTAATTCAATCTGTCAGACAGTTTATGCAACACTTCATATTTCCATACACCGACATAAGGGATTTCATTTTATTTGACAACAAAAAACACCAGCTCATCCCAGAGAATGCTTTAGTCAGCGTGATAAAATGCTTGAGAAAGGTTAACGGTGGAATAGAACGAAAGCGGTATTCATCCTCCAGTCTGTATTAGTGCTTAATGTGACAATGTGGACCAGTTTCTTTCTAAATCCATTTTGTTCATCTGCTTTTATGGTATCTGACTCAGCCCACTGGGAAATGTGATTAAATTGAACACAGCAGAATGGCTTGTACACAGTGGAGGTCAAAAAATGATATCCCACCGGCTCAGGGGGCTTCTTTGATCTTTATTCCCAAGTTTAGAGATTGGATTAATCTCATAATTGTGCATTTTTGGATTTGCCCAAGTTGGACCTCTATATTTGTATGCTTTACCCTTCTCAGTAATTTACAAAAAACAAAGAATAGCGTTCATTTTGACAGAGCACCACAGCAGTGGGTGATGCCAACTTATCAGTTTCCCTTTAAGGAGACATACTGTGCTCATATTCAAGTCATAGTTTTATGTAGGGTTACTACTAGAATAGGGTAGTATAGGCCCCCCTTCCCGGATGCCCATCTGCTCTGATTGGTCAGCTCACTCACGCCCGAGCCAGCAACAGCTCATCACATCTCCGTTCGGCAGTGTCGATGCCGCAGAATTAAAAGTGGGACTGCCGATGAGGCGTTTCAGTCACTTCAGGAGCGGTGTTTACTGTTGGCAAGGACTTCAAGGTTGTAAGCTTTCAAGATCTTTTACACTAGACCCTTTATAACACCCGGACGGGAACCGAAAAAAAACGTTGAAGCATTAAATGTCTCCTTTGACTCTTGCTTTATAAATCACCTATTTAAACATCTCCAATCAAGGCTCAATAAGACCATCAAATTACCAAGGTCTCTCTCTTCTTTTCATAACGCAGCCATGCATGCCATTGTAAAGGCAGTGTTGATTGATTTCTCCCCACACCACTCCTGCCTCTCATGTCTCGTTGCTGTGCTTGCTGAATGCACTGCTCTATGTTCTCATTTGCATTTCTATATAGTATATCTCAGTGATCTCGGGGTATGTTGCCCACTGCCTCACAGCCGAATAAACCCCTTACAGAGCACCCTCAGACAAAAGAGTATACCCACCTGTTGCTCTGAATGGCCCTACATCTGGGATGATGTCAAGTAACTTCAACAAAAGCAGCAAACACATTTTTCAGCTGACATTTAGTTATGACAGCATGTTGTTCTGCTCCTCGCGATGTGAACCGATGTTGACGGCAAACCTTGCATCACAGGCAATAATTTATAAGGTTTACATCCCAGACTTTTTTTTATTCATGTCATCGCAAGAAGGAGCGAGGAGTAGCATCGTTATTGTGCTTTTCCAGTGATCGACCCCTAAACGGGTGAACGGGCTCAGTCTAATTTGCTGAACGTGCAGCATTAAAGTCGACCAAGACTTGTGAAAGGGCAAAACTTCCCAGGGAGGGAACCTTACCAGTCAACAGCTTGACTTCTGTAACAAAGACGTCAAGTTCTTCAGAATGTCTACAACTTTGTGTTTATCACGTTGAGCAGGGCAGACAGGCTCTCAGATGAAAGGCAGGCAGGCAGTGTCTATAACCAAACTTCAAGCTTGTTGACATGTTGCCAAAAGACCTTCCAGCATTAGATCTAAAAGTATATGTGTTTTAGTAGGCTGGACTGAACAATCAGAACGCTTCTAAACATTTCTCTTTGCAGCCTTGGCACACACTGAGCATCTGTGTTTTTCTAGTCACTCCAATTTCTTGTGAGCACCCTCGCTGGATGGTAAAATCCCTTTGAATTTATTGTCATGTCCTGCTTTACAACATCATCAGAGATGTGTGTGTGTGGAATCCAGAGCCAGTCTGTTTGCTGTCAAGACCTCTACCCCTGGTGCTGTTCAGATGACCTAGATGATGAAATTAATCATTGGGGAACCTGGCCAGATTAAAGGTGCCAAGGGGGAGCCCTTCTCTGCTCCTGATTGGTAGGACATGTGGGAGCTGGTATTGTGGAGGAGCATTAAAGCATAATGATGCTAGTGATTAAAGCGCGATGAGCTCAGGAATACATGACGAGCAATCCGTCATATGTGTACACTGTCCTTTAAATGGCTCAGCAGCATGTACGGGCAGTGGTGGAAGTGGCCGTGTTTTACTGGGGGAACGCTATAGGTAACCACTAATCACTTATATTCAAAGGTTTTCTTTTAATAATCAGGTTAAAGTGAAACTCTCACCAAAAAGCAACCATGGCTTTATTTGTGATTGAATATGAGTCAAACCTTCGTGTAAAAGCATAATTACGACGAAAGAGGCACTTTTAAGATTTACTGTAGTTTCGTTTTCGGGCAAGCTAATTTTCAATGGAGTGCGTGGGCACTCGTATGCTAGCATCGTACGCTAGCACCGAATGCAACCAAACAGGCAGGAGAGTAATGGTGGACCGCTCCTCAAGCCTGCCTGTTTGGTCGCACTTGGGGATCGACACTTTTTGTCTGCCATGACGGCGGCGCACCGGAGCTGCATCTACTAATGTGAATTGTTCAAAAACCTTAATTTAGTAAACTACTACAGAAACAATGTTCTCAATGCTCGTGTTCATGTGTAGAGACCCTGGTGATGCTATGAGCAAAGTTTCATGTTGTGTCGAGCCTTCTTAGTGTTTTAAAGAAAACGATTTTGATGCTATCCTAAGAGTGCCCCTGCACTCCATTGAAAATTAGCTTGCCGAAAACGAAACTACGGTAAATCTTAAAAGTGCGTCTTTCGTCGTAAATAGGTTTGACTCATATTCAATCACAAATAAAGCCTCGGTTGCTTTATGGCGAGATTTTCACTTTAATGCTATTTCACAAGTTGATGATGCTAATCAGACTGATTATTTCCCCTCGTTTTTATTAATGTCAGACTTGAAACGCAAAACTAAATGTTTTGATTTCTCCTTTTTATGCTCGTCCTGGTAATTTCTAAAAAACGGACGACTGAACAAAGGAGAGAGTAGTCATTCCTTTATTTAAACATTTGCAAGTGGACACTTGCCATCCAACATGGAATGCTCTGGCTGACAATGGGTAAAACATCTCCTTGTGGTTTGGGATTATACATGCACACGGCCTAAATTTACACCCACACCTGTAGTTCATACATGACCCCTTTTGACACAATAACCTTCTGTGGCACCAAGCCAATGATAAGACAAGGGCCTGGTAACATAACAAAATAACTCCTTACCCATGTCCATATTGGAACCAATTGTCCCAAATAGCATTCCAGGCCCGACAGGCGATGTAAAGAACGTCCGTCATTTATAGTGCCACAGTAGTATTTTCCCCACTGCATAGCTTCTCATTTTTTGTCTGTTCAAGCTTTTATTATTCCCCATTTTAAGTGTCATATTATTTTCCTCGTCTTATTTCCATAGCCATTTGCGATTTCATCTTCACAATTTAAGCTTTTCATCTCGAGCATATCCACTTTCACTTTTTGGATTTCAAATTGTTTTACCAACATTACATTTTCTAATTAGCGTTTTTCTTTTTCAACTTCCTTTCTCTTTTTTAGTTTAATGACAGCCTCATTATTCCTAGTTGCCTGGTGCGATAAAACTTTCCTTTAATTGATCTCTTTTAACTTTCTGTTTGGACTTTTAATTTTAATTATGACCACAAAGTATCTTCCATGCAAACGAGGCTCTGAGCACTCTGAAACAGGCTCTGTGAATTTCTGAGAAGCCATTTATGACTAGAGCTGATAGCTCAATAATCAGATGGCCGATGGTTACTTTTAATCACACGTTTGTATAGTTAACTGGGGAAACCAGAATGAACGGTGCATTGGTCTACCTATATGTCTCGGATACGCTCTTGCTAGATGTTTCCAGCCCGTACACGCAAAAGACTTGATGCACTTGTGGCAACGAGCATTGTCCACATTGGTTCTAGTCAAGTTCAACCAGACTTTTAAACGCATCGTCCTCGGCGCAGGGTCTCTGTGTCTGTTTGTGTGCAGGCTGGGAGAGCTGCTCAGACATCGCACGGATGAAAAGTTTTTGAATAAGACAGATCTCTCTACTGGATTGAGAGTAGCGAAAAAAATACATGAATATTTCAATTTCTCCAATACTGAAAGCAGCAATCTATAAAAAAACATTGACTAGATTTTTGAAATCTGAGTTGGAATGCAGTTCCCCTCCCCAACTTTTGCTCCGGGAACAGCAATCCCTGCCAACCTCCGTATTTCCACGGCAGCATATAGGTTTAAAAGCACAGAACCAGACGCTTAGAGCAGTATGGCCGGGATCATAGCTCTCCAGAGACATGTTATACATGTGACACATATAGCTTCATTACACTAAAGACATGTGCAATCGTGGCTTGCAGGGGTTTATAGGGGGGACAACAGCCTCCATATCCCGACGCTGCATTGAGATGCAGTTTCTTTTCAGCAAGCAGGTAACAAAATGCATGCACATGTTTGATTCAACATAGGTAAAAGAACATAAGACAGCCAAGTGAATGTGTCTAATCCTTACACCCCAGATTAGCAGACTGCAGCCTTGAGGCATGCAAAATAACAAGCATCCAAAGACAGCAGATTAGAATACCTATTTATAATTCCACCATTACACAATTACTAAATAACAGTCTTGAGGAAATTGCTACTGTCTGTGGAGCACTTTAACCCCCCCTGGATCAGGGCCTCTCTATTATCTGAAGAGACTGAGTGAGTGAGTCCTTCAACTAACCTCGGAGGAAAACTGAAGAGCTTAACATAACCTAATCAAAGTGCCCATCCACTCCACTTGCATGCCATCACTTTTGATATCTATCAGTCGCTACAGGCCAGCCAGCTGTGGAGCAGGAGCTGGTCTCTGGTAGGCCGCTTTTGTTCCCACCTCTGTTTTTTCGCCATCCCCGACAGGTAGAGTATCCCGTAGAAGGCCAAGATCTGGCTTGGCCCCATCTCATTAATCAGCCGGGGCTCAGAAACTGGCCAAAAGACCAGCCCCTCCATCTGTACACCAGAGCAGTGGCCTTCCCTTTTTTTTTTAATGTGAACCAACAGTGCAGGAAGAGCACTGACATTTCTCCGCTCTTCACCACCTCGTGCAGTGTGGTATGGGGCCGGTGTCAGGATCAAGGGATGGGAGGGGTTTTAAATCATTTTGTGCCTCATCTCACAGGCTCGCATTTGGTTTCCATCTCATAGCCAGACAGGTTACAAAATCGACTACAAAGCTCTTTACCACTCCTCTCACTTTTGCTTCTTTGGCAAATGGACTCAGGCTTTGAGGGAAGCAGCTAAGCCGCTGCTAAGGTGCCTCCATTTGGGGGTGGGTTGTGGGTGGTGTGTTTCCAAGATGCCACAGCTAGAAAGTCAGTAATGCGTCATGTGCAGCTCAGCAGCCATTGTCTTTAACCTCTCGGAGGGGCTGGTAGTTGGCAGAGGCAGCATCCACTGCCACATTTGATCTCACACAATCAAACCCACAATGCTACCATCTTGCCAATGACAAAGCCCTGCAGGCCGCATACTCCGGCTGACATTTAACTGTGACAGCAGCGTGTTCAACTCCACATGATGTGGACAGATGTTGACAACAAACCTGGTCACCGTGGGCAGCAAATGCATGAGGTTTATACGACGACTTTGACTTTGCCGTCATTACAAGGAGAAGAAAAGTAGATTCGGAGTAGCATTGTTATTGTGTTTTTTTTTTCCTAGTGATCTACCCCCTACACGGTCGAACAGGCTCAGCCTAATTTGCTGTGCATGTACTTGCAAATTTCAGTGTGAAGAGAAATGGTGCGTTGAAGCAGACGGAGACTCTTAAAGAGCAAAATGTAACCTGTATCAGTTCAACAGAGAGGAAATCTTACCAGTCAACGGCTTCGAGCATGTACGTTGCAAAGCTGATAATGCAAATTACTGTTAAATGACTTAAAAAAACAATATACATGTGCAAAATGGGAAATCATTACTCCAAAAAAAATTAAACTAAATGCCTTTTTTTTAAACTTTGTGTTTTGTGTATGGCTCACTTATTTTTGTCGATTTACAGGATTCACTGGGCAGGCACGGAGACAGCCACCCAGTGGTGTGGGTACATGAGTGGCGCGGTGCAATCTGGTCAGCGAGCAGCTTTAGAAGTGCTTGCTGAACTCCGCCCAATGGCCCTGACCCAGGAGGAGTGGGACGCATTGCAGCAGAGGGAAACCGTCGAGGTCGAGCCGACTCAATCATCCAAACTCCCGTCTACAAGCAAGGCTATGGTCATAGCAACACTGACGATCGGTGCTGCTCTGTTGTTGGCGCGGCATCAAAATGCATTGCTAAAGGTCAAAACTTACCTGACGAATGTATTAACAACAGCCAGGCATAATATATTCCTATTGTAAGAGGAAACTGTGAAAACAGGTGTATATTTCAGGTTTGGAGTTTTTGCTGGGGCTCCAGAGAACAAATTACATCCTCATATCTGATATTTTTGTTTTCTCTCTCTTTTCCTTTTCCTGCTCTTCGGACCACATATTACAAATTTATAACAAAGTTAGAAAGCTAGACTGAGCTAGATGAATTTTGATCATCTGTATCATAAATATAATATGTGTATTCTGGTATTTAATATGAAACTTTTATCAAAAATATTAGAATGACTGTTTTAATTTAGAACGTTGTTGTTGGTGTATATTGATGATGGCATCATTATTTTATGGTGTATATCGTATGTGTTGCAAGAACAAATGTTGATAAATAACATTCCAATTTCTGATTTTTTTTTTTAAAACAACAGAGATGGGACCAGTCTGATCCAGTATCAGCATCAGGTTCCAATCACAGTTACCGTTCACAGTCTTCTGAAAAACAGAAACGTGATGACTTCTTAAACTGGGATTTACCTTTATCCACTCAAATTACACTGAACTCTTCAGCAAGGCATTAAGGATGATTATAGTGAGGTTACTTCAACCACATGACCTACAGTTTGAGTGTGACTTTGACTGTGACTCGTGTCTTGTTCTCTCTATAATGCTTTTATTAAATACTACGCTTTTGTGCGACTTGTTATTAATTTGTCATCACAGTATTGACATTTTCAGGTGACTCATTTCAGCCTTTAGCTCTGACAGTAATCTGGTTACCTCCGACTTTTCCTCGCAATGCACTTCATCTCTTTGTTCACATTCTTATGCTAATACAGTTTGACTTCCAGGTTTTTGACCATGTAGTTTATCATTCATTCAGTTTTATGATCTTTTTCTGCATTTACAGCTATGATTTCAAACTCAGTTCAATATTCAAGAAGTATTTCTTGAAGTCATTCTGCACCATCCATTTTTTCACAACTGCATACTTTCAACCAAATCTTCAGCTCTTTAGTGACATTAACGCTTTTAATTTTAAGCATTTTCAGACATAAAGCTGCAAAATAATTTCATTAATACACATTTGAGATTTTCTCCAATATCTCTGTGAACGTCAATAATCAATTCAGTAAATGTTGTTTGTGTATGATTCTGCTGATTTTGTTTCGTGTAGCCCAGGTCTGTTTACTCTGTTACTGACAGATGGAGCAAACTGTTTAAATGAAGAAGGATTGTAGTAGCAGCACTGGGGTGTCAGGTGTGACTTTTTATCAAGGGTCAGGTCTGAAGGTCAGTGCTGCTGTCAAGTAAGCGTGCAGCATCACGTGGTGCATGCTGGAGGACCATCTGTTTTGGGGTGGATGAAGTGTGCAGTCATTAAACATTGATATAAAAACCATTGATATAACCATTGATATAAAAACAAAAAATAAAAACATAGAAATAAACAAAATAGTGGACACAGACACCGTGATGTCATCCATAGGATTCCGAAGAGCCAGAGTGAAGCGTGTGATTTCCCTGCCATTTTTGCACTTTCTCTGGTTGTATTTAATGTTAAGCTATTTTGACAGTGAAGTCCTATGTCTTTTTACAGTGCTAGTAATTCAAATCTCGACCTGTTTCAAGTTTGAACCCATTTCTCTCTCGGTTTATATATTATTTCTGTAAAGAAGTACTTCACTGCTGGAAAGATGGCGCCTGCATAAAACTGGGCTGCTGCAGAAAGACTTATCTTTGGTTATGTAGCAGCGAATCCAAACATAACAGGGGGAAAAAGGGGTGTGGTATTCTCTTTTGTGCAGAAGGTAGAAAACCTCCAACAACCCCAGTGCACTGCACAGCAGCGCAGCGGTGAACACGCCCGCTGATGGGTGACATACTGCGAGGTGGATGGTGTTTGCTTCTGGTGAGCAAAATGTTAATAATCATTGATCAAAAGATTAGAAAATATTGTGTTGTATTGTATTTTGTGTCGCCAATCTTAACTTATTCTCAGACCGACTGATAGCAAAATTATTTAAGGAGGAAGGATTGTAGTGGAAGCCCCGGATGTGACTGTGACACACAGCAGACTTTGCTTCAGACTCAAGGGAGGTCTGCTTACGTAGGCTGCAGTTTCAGGAATGCTGACTGAAACCATGGTTGATTTTAAAAACCCAAATACTGCTTCCTGTACAAGGACTCATAGATAATGTCAAAATACTCAACTCTTTGGGGGACATTTATGCTTCAATGATACCTCGCTACCTTTCTAAAACAAAAAGCTTTTATCATTTCATTTCACATTTCTGCGTTTTCAGCGATGCTTTCAGGCTTTGTGAATGTTGACAGCCGCACTAATTTTTTTCACAGGAAAAAAAGTGTTCTGGTTTATTAATGAAACATAATGTGTTGAATGATTTTTCATAACAAAAAGAATCATCT
The DNA here is from genome assembly GCA_903131615.1 of Diplodus sargus. Lineage (NCBI taxonomy): Eukaryota > Metazoa > Chordata > Actinopteri > Spariformes > Sparidae > Diplodus > Diplodus sargus. The sequence continues at coordinate 119,497 of CAEMYA010000179.1, read as the reverse complement.
CCTCCTCAAATCCTTTTTTGAAGTTTTCCCCTTCTTGCATGCAAATTTAGAACAAATCCTCTGGAGGAAAATGAGTTATGAATCTGGGACCCTCACTTGTAATGTTTCCTCTTTTTATTTCCTTTTCTCCTCTTTTTTCTACTTCAATTATGTTATCATTATTTGTCATCTTGTGACATGAAAAGAATACCTACAGAAATTAACCAGAGGTATTTACTGTCGAAGCATAATTGTATCCCATTTACCTGTGTGGCATTTAAAAATTGTGACAGTAACATTTAGGCTGTGCTTGTAAGCTTTCCGGGCTTCCGAGCGATCATGTCGTGTATAAACCAGTTTGCGGTGAGAAAATGGAGCTTCCATATACTCCGTGTCTTTGCTTTGTTTCCCAGAGAGCCATAAAACCTGCTTGAGAGGCTTGGAGCAGAGCCATGCACTCGTTTATTCGCCCACCAAACCACCAACACACAGACATTCGGATGAGCGTTAGATGGATGAACCGGTCACACAATGATAACGTCCCAGAGAAAGTGATTTAATCGCTATCACTTGATTGCACAGTTGATTGAAAGGATTTTTGTCAGTCCCCATGTCTCTACCAGAGAGTATCTCAAACTCCCACTGATCATTGGATGGTAGTTCAGTGGAACCATGGTGTGCCATTTGTCTTTATCACTAGCTTGCGCCGAATCAACTGCTCGGTCTTCCCGGTTTCATTTAAGCCAGTTCAGGCTGAATCAAGACCAACAGCTTAACATGTCAAATTTAATTTAAAATACAGTTAATATATACTACCCTCACTTCTGACTTGACCCCACTGAGAGGAAGGATAAAGTGGATGGGCGTGCCATTTCAAGGACTTAAGCCCTGCTCTGAGGTTCCCTCTTACACTATATCTCCAGCTCCAGGCATGCATACAGTAATGTACCATCTGGGGGGACTGGCAGCTTGCCTTAGTTGCCGTTTTGTAGGTCGTGCGATGAATGCGCGATCATTGTGAAAGGATGAGCGTTTTCATAGAACAAGTCTTGCACGCTACTGTGTGATTGAAGTTTAACAGCAAACTGGCAGTGCAAGAGTACGGGAGTGATAACAGACGTTTTAGATTTGGAGAAATACAGCAACAGCTATCATTGTTTAATGAAGTTCATGGTCAAATTTCAACCTTCATGAAGTCTAAATGCTTATAGTCAGCATCATTTGTTCTAGCCTCTGTATTTTGTATCAAACAATTTAAACTCATCATGTTGGGTATTCATTTTGTTTCACAGTGACTCAGGAGGGAGGATAGTTTGCTTTATATTTCGATGCTCCAAAGGTAGGCAAAATGTTTCGGTTGAAACGAAATGCAACCCTAAATTTTTTAGATCCTCAAAGTAAAAAAAAATATATATATAGCACATGAATTAAAAACAGGCAGAACAGATGAGCATCTTTCACCTTCACGCCCGACTCTGCACAGCGGAACGTGTTTCTGTGTGCAGCATTTTCTGCCTCATTTCCTTTACATATCCAATAAAAGATTTCTGGTAATGTTGCTGTAATTACTGTAGCCCCTGTAAACAAATGTCATAGCACTTGCCTTAGTGTTTGCCTTCGGGCGATAGCACCAACTTTAAAAATTCATACGCCGCAGTGCGGTGTAATCAATATTTGTGAAAACAACTGTTTTCTCAGAAGTAAGACCACAGCCTGATTGTCTCAGCACATGTACTCACAGCACTATCATACAATGGTGTATGTTATGCTTGCTTTTATCCAGACATACAGAGTTGTAACAAGGGAACTATTATGATTACGCAAGTCAGCACCACTGGAATAAATACCACTATGCTGAAACTTATAATATTAATCTTTTTCAAATTATGTCAACAGGGTGTTGATTTTAACTCAGGCAATGGTGTTTAGGCTGCATTTCATTCCATTCTTATGCAAATGTCTCAAGTGGCATTCAGCTAATGTTGGCAAGGGTTTACTTATGGCCCCTGCTCCTTTTTGCCAAAGCAGCTCTCCTGTATTTAACATACATCATGATTTTTGAGGCTATTTTGAAAGTCATTTGCACAGCTGCTTCTGCACCTGTGATTAAGTTGCCTCAAAATTAAGGACTTGTTTTCTTTGGAATTAGGTTCATACTGTGTTATTCCGCAGCACCAATTTACCGACGTTCAACAATGTCCTTTATCTAGTGAAGTGGAAAGTAACAGTGTGGAACTGAGGGGGCTGATGGGCATGCAGTGCCATAACACTAGTATTCATGACCATGGAAGACCATTAATTAATAAATAGCAGTCGACTGATGTAGCATTGTACATTCCCCATTCGACTCTTGATGATGAGTCATGGATGTGTTTTCTAAATTCCATGCCTTCGTCCTCATCAGAACCTGGAGTCTGTATTACAACTCATGTGCCAACAGTTTGGTGAGAGAAACAGATGTGTTGTGCCCGATGTAACCTCACGTCTTTAGCCTCGAGCAGAGATGACGAGTGAACTACAGATGTCTGGTAACCTCACCTCATTCTTACTGACCTTTCAACCCAGATTTTTTCTCATTTTCATAGTTCTACACCCTGGAGTCTTCAGACCCAACTGATCCTGATATGACTTGGGGCTGTCTATTACATTTTGCCTCTGGAACCACAATACATGCATGCTGTAGTGCTCCCCAAGACCTGTAAATAGAGATTTGACATGCGATCTGCGGACTCCCGCTTTAATCCTTTTTTGATGCAATATATTTTTAGCTGTCTTACCTCAACATACCATGATATCCTAGTTGCAATGACATATTTTCAGATCACTGTTTTTTGTTTTTTTCCCTTTTGAAAGATTATCAATGAAAAGCATACGCAAACAACTAACAACACACCGGGGGTACAGGCACCGTAGTTCAAGCTTTATTCCCAGACTACAGTGCTGTAGCATGATTTCACCGTCACCACTAAGCTACACAACAACGAAACACGTTTTCTGTGAATTGGTCAATCTTCAAGTTTTAAAGTGAGACTCAGAATAGTTTGTAACTTAAGTTACTTAAGTTACAAACTAGTGAGTAGATGAGTCTCTATGTTCGGCTTCATGGTGTTTAATGTGACAACTTCTGTAGTCTCATTTAGCCATTTGTTAGCAACCACCATTTAAAAAAAAAATGTGGGGTATTTAATGATGTATTTTATGTATTAAAGTGTGAATATCTGAATCATGTGGTAGCCACAGAACTTACTTCAGGCATTTAACAGAAAACCCATTCAGAAACCTCACCAACTTTGAGACAAGAGAACCAGAAGGCCAAAAATGCAGACAGATTCCTAGGTTTTAGGACTACAGGCTACGTGTTGATGAAGGTTCTCAGTCATCCAGATCATGGTAAAACTTGTTTCAGTTTCTTGAAGATGTTTCACCTCTGATCCAATAGGCTTCTTCAGTTCCAACTAACTGCAGAGGAGTTGCAGGCTTTTAAACTCTGTGTGGGAGTGTCCTTACACAGTCATTACGGACACGTGTGAGCTCTGAGTTTCAGAGTCATTGGGGCCACTTGTGGGTCACTGACCCAGCTGGCCTTCAAGTGGGTTGCTAAGGCTAGGTGAGCCCAGGTGTGAATGCTTGTCAAGCTGTCTGGAGAGAGAACTCAGTGCTGTATTGTAGGTGGGTGATAAGTAATGCTGTAGGCCGCCTCCTCTGTACAAAGACGGTCGTTCCACTCTTTTGCTCCTCTTTCAAACCATCTGTCTTCTCTGGCCAACATGTTTACACTGTTGTCCTCAAAGGAATGATTGTTCTTCTTCAGATGTAAGTGTACAGCAGAGTCCTGACCAGAGGAGCTGGATCCCTGTGTTGTGCCATTCATTTGTGGAGAGACTACAGACTACACCACTCTGTAGGAAAGGCTGTATACTGCTATTCAACAGCTTTGAAAATATATCGAAGATTACAGACCAATATGTTTCAAGCTTAGGGCAAGACCAAAACATATAACAGAGGTTTGCTTGTACACTGCCACAGCAATCACATTTGAGATCAGAATCAGGCGAAAACTTCCTGCAGTTTGATTTACTGAGGGAGGCTCTCTGCACTACTTTTAGCTGTATCAGACCGAGTTGAGCACAGGATGAAGAAGAATTCACCTTATCAAATGCCAATTAATTTGGGATTTATTGTTTAAAAATGGCAAAATTGTCATTTAAAAAAAAAAGGCACAAACGCAAAGTCAGAGGGGAACAACCAAACAACTTAGTGAAGATCGTAGACCGTGTTTCCTCTTCTATGATATAATGGCATGAGCCAGTCATACGATGAAAACATCTAAGAGAAAGTGTTTTCATTGTTATCACTTGATTGCACAGTCGATTGAAAGGATTTTTGACTGTCCCAATTTCATTCCTCGAGAGTATCTCCAACACCCACTGAAGCAGTCGCCTGGTGCCATGGCTTACTATTTGTCTTTGTTATCACTAGCTCGCACTGGATCAACTGCCTGTTCTCCCCCAGTTTCATTTAAGCCGGTCCAGGCTGAATCAAGGCCAACGAGTCAACATCTCTATATACGCTTGTGTGTCTGACAGGCAGATTTCTGCTCAGATTTCCACATGGGGGACATGCATATAACAGCTGGGTGGGCAACAAGGTGTATAAATAGCCTCCGATGCTTTTTAACAAGAAGGAATGGCCAAGCTGCCAAGCTTTCAAGGGCATTCAGACGGAATCAGAGCTAACGTTCATGAGTACAGGCAGGCAGACGTGGATGAGAGACATATATACAGACATACATCTATTTGTCATCATAAACATACACAGAGGCACATCAGTAACAAGGGCTAAAAATCAGTTCCACTCACAAAAAAATAACGCTGAAGGCAGTAAGTGTCTGTGCTGAGCTGTGTGAGGATGACAGCTTTCCAGTCATTAGTGCACTTATCTAAGTTCTCACTCCAATGCCAGCTGCACTAACTGGGCCGTCCATGAGTGGAACACGGCTCAATGATGTTGCATGAGAGTTAAAAGCAGCTTTTCCATATGTGGCAGTCACAGATAGAGCATGTTTGAATGCAGTGAGGAATCACATGCCCGTGGCAGTGCTGTCATAATTGACGGGAACATGCACTAGCATCCGTCTTAACAGTGAATCCCAACCAGTCTCGCTTCTTAAATTGATAATCTTGCAAATGAGCCAGGTCTGTTTGTATAAACGAGCTTGGTAAAGCTGTGTTTACAGGGTGATAGCTTGATTGGCTAATCACAGGCCCGTCATTTGAGTGATAAAAGATGGGAGCAAACTGTTCCCACAAGCGACACAGTATCTGGCATCGGACCCCGTTCATTTGCAGTGTTTCCTGAGCCTTCTTGATGGTAAGTTGATGACATGACTGCTTTTTATGATCCAGTCATTAGACTCTAATGTTAACAGCTGTAGGAAATGTTTATCGTAAGATAACAGCCTCCTAGATTCTAATTGCAGTTAGCTAACATAAGCAACACTTCGCTGTCTAAGATTAGTAGACGTCCGCAGGCCTGTATCTACTTAATATTAATGCAGTTTCTGGCGAAGACCACAAGTGATAGAACAGAGTAAAGCTCTCGTGTTAAATCTGTTCCATCACATCAAAAAAAAAAAATCACGACTGTCGGCAGGAGGTGTAAATGTTTTATCCATGACCGGGTTTCAGCCCAGGTCATGAGAAGTGCTGTGCATGATTTACCTAGTGGAAGAATGCCGTGGTGATTTTTGGCAAACACTTGTTCGACTTTCCTGACCTGCATTCAATGATCTTTAGCTTTCCTTGTAGGAGATCAAATTAATTTGAAGACTTTCCAGTCAAGGTAAACAAATCTACCTCTAAGAAGAAAAAAAACAAAACCTAAAATCAGTTGCCTCGTGTATCTTGCAACATTTTTTTGAGCAGCTGATGGCTTTCATTGATATGTGCATATTTATGTGAATATCTGAACGAGAGATAATTACAGTAATTAGATGAGGAGAAATTATATAGAAGAACCAAAAATGAATGCATACAAACTGTAATTGTAAATGTAATGTGCAGTTGTCTATTTGTCCTAGGTTATACAACAGGCTAGTTTTCCTATGAGTAGAATAGAAGCCCATTGTTGTCTATTAATTGAGTTCATAGTTATATGTTTGTAAGTCATATAATCTCCTTTTTTTCTTTTTAAGGCCACCCTGAGTAGTGAAAGAAATAAAGTGAATATGTGTATGCCAGAGCTCCAGGAATGAGCGGAAACACAAAACACAAGGATCTCAGACATCTTGCCTGACATCATACAGTACTTATAAATGTTAATGCATATTCAGTGTAACAATAGTAAAAACCACAGGTGTATATCTGTTGATGGCTGCATCAGTTATTCTGTGTGTTCCTGATCAAATTTCATGGCTGTCATCACTAAAAGGGGAAAGGGATGTCAGGTTTATGTCCATAGCTCTTCTAAGAGCTCCAAACCTCATCTTCAGATGCCCAAAAGCACACTGAATCCAAGCTTAAGACAAGCCAAAATATTGTTTTTGAGTGCTGCCATGGTAACAGTGAAAACCCTGTGACGGGTTCTGCTTCTGATTTGGAGAAATGCAGCCTAATGTACTGTGGGCTAAGTGGAAACACTGTCAGGCAATAGACCTGCATGCAGTGTTTGGGACACAGTTTCAAAGGCAAAAGGGGTCCATGTAATCTCCCTGTGTTACTAAGGTGAAGTGTACCGGCTACCTTTCTCGAAACACCTAATGAAGATCTCATCACCAGTGGTTCCCATTTAATGTAAGGATGTCAGCTCACTCAAGATACAAGTAATGCAGAAGTTTTCCTTGCATTTCTCATTACACTCTTTGAAATATGGACGCTAAGGCCGACCAAGTGATATTCTGCACAGCAGATGCCTCTGTGAACTAACTGAATGTAAAGACACCAGTCTGCCATTTTTTTTTGTTTCAGGAGTATTCTAATTACACAAAGCAACAACAGGAAGATGCACATTTGAGATGATGTCATCATTTCCCAAATGCTTCATTTTATATGGTGGCCCTGAAGGTCAACACAAAACATTTAAGAAAGCGTGACAACATTTCAGGAAATGTGACATTTGAGGAAACACCAATATTTCAGTAGAAGGCCAAATACTCTTTAGTTTTGTTTGAATGCATTTGTGTTTTCTGAATTGTCACTTTTTTGGTGAAACATTTGGCACATATAACCATTTATGGCTTTGTGGCGGTACTGGAAGTAAAATGCTTACAGGCCAGCCCAACCTACATAAATATAAACAAAAAAAAAAAATGTAAATCATGGGGGAATGCCCAATGTCTGCTACTTTTGCCTTTTCAGGGTACAATCAAACTGAAATGTGCTCCTACAAGCCCCAGGGAAATACAATGTCAAACTCAAGGTGTATAGGGGCTTGGGTTTTAAGAATAAACACAGTTTCCACACAATCCAAGGGGACGAGGTTCTCAGTTAGGGTGAGTCAGAGACAGATTCAGAATGAGAGTGAGAGCCAACTGTACACCATCCCCCACCTCTTTAAAGCCTTCGCAAAGAGGACGTCGCCACACCATGATTGGCTGGGAGGAAATTGCCCCAAGCTGCTTCCACTCCTCAATCAGGATTCAGTCGCCCCACCCTGAGCACCGGTGATCTGAATCCCATGCAATTAGTCCAGAGCGATTTTGAAAATCAGCCCAAAACAAAGAAATACTGCAATTCTTAAACAACGGGACTGCTACTGCTTTAATAATTCAGTTTGAAAGTTAATCTCAGATATTGTGTTTCGCATTCCTCCTGTAAAGGTCACTCACAGAATTGTGCTGCATCGTAGGCAACTGGACTTGTTTCAGGTCCTTGGAACATATTTTTCTGAGCCCACACTCCTACTGTACATTTAATGCCAGATGTCTTTTTGTTTACGGTTTTTCCCCTTTGGCCATTTTTCCTGGCCAGGCATCTGAACCACCTCTGCTTGGGAGACTTATTCCTTCACTTTTATCTTTTGGACCTCTGCCTTAGGTTTCATTACTTTGCAAACCCTATATGAAACACTCTGTTCACCTCCACAGTTACAGCGTTTCAGTTGCACACTTGTGTTTACAGCCACAGCTGGCACATCTCTCCGGCTCTGCAGACTTCGGCTTCTGAATTCCTGGCAAGCACATCACAGGCTTTTAGACATCTTAAATTAAAAAACAAAAATACTTCTTGGTATTCATTTTAATTGTAATTCTACCAAAACTGTTTCAGTCTCTCCTTTCCTCCACACCTCTTAACCTTGACTCTTGACTGTACTGTTAAGCACTTGCAAGTTATCAACAAATTCCCTGATGCTCACACTATAAAGTAATCTAGAAATCACCTGCTTGCAGCCCTTCAAGCTCCATTCCCCCAGTTTTACTACTTAGTCCACTTTGACTTTTCCTAAATTGCTCCTTTGCCTTGACCATCTGCGCTTAATAATCACATCAAACTAGAAGATTTCCATCCCCAAAAATGATAGCATACACTCTCCGTTCCTCCCAAGCTAACTCCTACCACTTCTGCCGTCCACTTCTTCTTCACTTTCACTCCTACGATCCCTTCTGTTTGCATCCGGGTCACTGACCTCCACGCTGTTGATGCTTCAGGGGACAGTCAGAAATTGAAAGGCATCACAACACACTGTAGAGGGTTCAACAAGAGGAGAATGTTGCTACTGGGGAATCATTCACGAATCCTAAAATGACTGTTGTAAGTGTGGCAGGAGGAAACCAAAGAATCAATCTGAATTGGCAAAGAAAAGCAGTGATCATGTTCACAACCCCAAAAAAGTGTCTCAAGGACAGGATTTTTTTTTAAACGACACCACATCCTGCCGCTTCAGATTGTTCTTGAGCTGGTGGTCTGTGATGCCATCTCAACAAGTGATGAACAGAGAGTTCTGTTCAGAGAGAGAGTTTCAGAGGGTTGTGTTATTTCTTGTTTCTATTATTTTACTGGGCTCTTACGGTGAGGATAATAAAAGGAAGATGAACATATTTGTTGGTAACAGAAATGTCTCACTTGGGTAGAATTAAGATCCAAGCATGGTGATACTGTTGCTGGTTGCCAACAAACAAACCATTGTTGAACCTCTATTCCTGTTCGATATGCATTATCTTTTGACATTATTTAAGGTTTTTAAACAAAACATAATGTAGAACTGTGGATATCTGGGGATTATTAGGTTTAGGATAGTCCCATCAAATAATTTAGGGGATGTATGTGTATACTTACCCATCATAGGTCAAAACGTTGCTAAATTGACCGCATTGTAACTTGCTTCGGGCTAGGGCTGGGCGATATATCGAATATACTCGATGTATCGCGGCTTGTTCTCTGTGGGATGTAGAAAATGACTATATCGTGAATATTCGAGCAACGTTATACATTCAATTGTCACGCAGTTGCTTTTAGTCGCGGGCACTGAGCTACAGGTTTTTCTCACTCTCTCTCATCTCTCCGCACAGAGAGATAAAACAAACGCACCTAGATTGATTGTCACACTCTGTAGCCAATGGTATCGTTAACAGCGTGTGCGCGCCTGACCAATGACAGTGTAGTGACCCACAGAGGGCGGGATCTAAACACGGAGCGGCGCTAACGTTTAGCTGCTTAGCTAGCAAGGAGTCGTCGCGCTGCTACGTTATCAATTCAATCAGTTTTTGAGTTTAGTCAACACGTGAGAACTCGTCTGACACGGAGAGTCTCCTGTTGTGTGCTACATGTGTGAAATAACAACTATAGTCTGGACTTTGTCTGCAGTGTATCTGTGTAAACGGCTT
>CAEMYA010000179.1:29696-105506 GCA_903131615.1 Diplodus sargus | reverse complement strand
GTTCGCGTTTTCGGTACTGGCAAGTCAAGGGTAGCTTGAGCAATAAAGCTGATAGTGAAATTGACCGAAGTTCTCCTTTAATGTTTTTTCTTTATTTTCATGACTATTCACGTTGTAGATTCTGTCTGAAGGAACCAAACATCTCAAATTTGGACTCATCAGACCAAAGCACAGATTTCCACTGGTCTAATGTCCATTCCTTATGTTTCTTGATCCAAACAAATCTCTTCTGCTTGTTGCTTTTCCTTAGTAGATTTTTTTTATTTTTTTTTATTTGTATTTTTAGCAGCTATTTGGCCATAAAGGCCTGATTTGCGCAGTCTTCTCTGAACAGTTGATGTAGAGATGTGTTTCCTACTAGAAGTCTGTGTGGCATTCATCTGGGCTCTAATCTGAGGTGCTGTTAACTTGTCACTAAGGCTGGTGACTCGGATGAACGTATCCTCAGCAGTAGAGGTGACTCTTGCTCTTCCTTTCCTGGGTGGTCCGTGATGGTTTTTGTGACTGCACTTGGGGACACATTCAAAGATTTTGCAACCTTCCAGACTGACTGACCTTCAGTTCTTAAAGTAATGATGGACTGTCATTTGTCTTTACTTAGCTGATTCTTGCTATAATATGAATTCTAACAGTTGTCAAATAGGGCTGTCAACTGTGCACCAACGTGACTTCTGCACAACACGACTGATGGTCCCAACCCCTTTAAGAAGGCAAGAAATTCCTCAAATGAACCCTGACAAGACACACCTGTAAAGTGAAAAGCATTTCAGGTGACTCCATCATGAAGCTCACTGAGAGAAGGCCAAGGGTCTGCAGCACTGTCAACAAAGCAAAGGGTGGCTATTTTGAAGAATCTAAAATATAAAACACGTTTTGAGTTATTTTCACACTTTTTTGTTTACTGCATAATTCCATATATGTTCATTCATAGTGTTGATGCCTTCAGTGAGAATCTACAATGTAAATAGTCATGAAAATAAAGAAACCCATTAAATGAGAAGGTGTGTCCAAACTTTTGACTGGTAGTGTATATTCCATAATAATATAAAGCATATTCACAGCTGGTTAACAGTAATGTCTGGGGTAGTCGACACATTTTGCAGCTCAAACTACACAGGTACAATTGTAACAAAGCATTTATCTCAATTTAAGGTCCATCAGAGTTCAGGAAAAACGTTTAAGCTTTACTAGAACAAGCATTAAATATTTACTGTGAAGTTTGAACTTGCATATTTGTATGTCACAGAAGGGTGGACTATTGGTCTTAGCAGAGGTCTGTGCTTTCTGAGAGCTCTTCTACTTTTGATTAATTTGAAAATGTTTTCCTGTTCCTACAGTAAGACATGCCTGGATTGAATGACCCAAATGACTGCAAAACATAATAAATGCCAGTGTTTCTGTAGCATGACACAATTAAACAATTTACATCCTATCATGGTCTGTTACATACTGCGCTGAGCAAGTGCAGTTGCACACAAACAACAAGAGAGACATCCAGAGAGAGTTAAAAAAGCAAGGAGTCACTGAATGGTTGATGAGGATGAAAATGAACTAACTTCTCAACCATCTGCCAATATTATATATATGATATAGGAGATGCCTGGAGCTCAGTGGGTAAATGATCTCAATCTGCTCAGTGAATGTGTTAAAAGGATGTGAGGCAAACACATGCTCATCTCATCAATCATGTGTGCACACAATTTTATATCCTGGTTATTTATGGTTTGTGATAGACTGGTGACCTCTTGACTCGGCTTCTCTTCCAGTTAGTGCTGGGAAAGGCTCCAGCCCCCCGCCGCAGATATACTGTGTGAAGTGAACGGATGAGTTGATGGACTGAGATGCATTACCTTGATTATGAAAATCCAGTAGAAGTCCTGGACCACTGAGGGAAAATATAAACTTTTTTGAAAAGAAAAGTATTAATGATAAAAAAGCAGTCCACCATGGAATACACAAACAAGTCAATTATCGATATACTGATCATCCACAACATTAAAACCACTGACAGGTGAAATGAATATCATTGATTATCTTGTTAAACCACATTTTCTGCACAAAAACCCTGGCTCCTGGCATTCCAATGGATGCCACTTGTTGTAAATCATCAACCAAACACCACTGCAGACCAAGTACACCCACTCATGACAACAGTACTCCTGACAGCAGTCGCCCCACCAGCAGGATGATGCTCCCTGTGACACGTAAAAACTGGACAAAGTGTGACAAAGAGATCTCTAGACACCAAGCCAACCTCCAAATTCCCCAGATCCCAATGCGATCCAATATACCTGAACAACTTCAATCCATGGAGACCCCACCGTGGATCAGACTTGGCTCAGACCCATCGAATCAAGGACACAGGACCTCTACGGGTGTCCCATGGTGTTTGGCACCAGGGTGTTGGTGGCTGATCCTATGTTTCCTACTGGTTTGTGTTGTGGGGCCTGCTTGCTCAGTTTGTGATTTGGGGATCTGGGAATATGGTGGCCAACTTGAGTTCATTGTCAAGTTCCTCTGGCTATTCCTGAGCAGTTTTTGTGGTGGGTCAGGGCACATTGTCCTACTTGAAGGGGGGCACTGCCAGTTGGTATGAGGGGGTAAAATTGGTGTGCAACAGGGTTTCGGTGGGTGGTGCGCGTGAATGCCAGGACTCAAGGTTTCCCTGCAGAAAACCACATTCAAACCATTTAATCAATGTTATTTACTTCACCTGTCAGTGTTTTCTACTGTTGTGGTGGATTGGTGTTTAATCATTTTTTAGCATAACCTTTTTTACTTACTATAAATGTTTCTAAACCTTGCAGTATCTGGTATGAACAATTTCTGAAGAATGATGGCCCACTTTCATTCATCTTTTTGGATTTTTTTTTAAGGGAACACTTTATATATGTTCAATAATTGCTGCGGTCAAATGGATAGACGTTAGATTTTTAAAGCCAAATTTCAAAGAATATTAGCATTAAAAAGACAGGGCGAGAGTGAAGTATTTATTATTCTTGTGAAGATTTTATAAACTGGAGCTGGCAAGACATGTGTCACAGTACTTGACCTTTGTGCAGCTGTTGACTGACTGCGAGACTTTGATCCATTCCCAGTAGATGCTTGTGTGTGGTTTTGTCTGGTGTTCAAAGACATATGTTGTCTGATGTCTTTTTTCGTAGGATGTTGACAGCTGAACAAAAGTATATGTATACTTCAGAACATTTTCATCATACCTATTTGAATCCTTAGCTTGGGATTATGAATGCCCCTACCTTTTAAGCCCACCCTCATCAGAATAACTACATATAGTGACTGTGCAAGCAGCTTATTATGAGCCATATTTATGTTTCTGGATGGTTCTGTGAAGCAAGCACAGAGCCTTTACCCATAGAATCATTGTTCTTGTCAATCATGAAACCAAGGGTCAAAAGTGAGATATTTTAACTTACTAACATAGTTACTTAAGTCACATACATAATGTACAAATGTAACTTTAGTTACACAAGTGACACTTATTTTAACCCTAACTATGTTTTCCTGTATTTAACCAAGTAGTTTATATACCTGAACCCAACCAAGTGGTTTTCTAGCCTAAACCTAACCAAGTAGTTGTCCTGCCTAAGCCCAACCAAATAGTTTTCTAACCTAAACCTAACCAAGTGGGTTTCTTACCTAAACCTAACCAAGTGGGTTTCTTACCTAAACCTAACCATGTGGCTTTCTTACCTAAACCTTACCAAGTGGCTTTCTAACACTATCACTAAGAAGGCTCAACACAACATGAAACTTTGCTTGTAGAATTACCAGGGTCTCTACACATGAACACAAGCATTGAAAACATTGTTTGTGTACACAGAGTTTGCTAAAAATAAAGTTTTTGAACAACTCACCTCAGCAGTAGCTTTTTCCGCTAGCTGCCATCATGGCAGCCGAGAAGTATCAATCTCTGAATGCGACATAACCTGGAGGAGAGTTAAGGTGGACCGCTACTGTTTTCCGGCAACAACTATCCACGCAATATCTTACGTGACTTTTCCAGCTTTTGAGTTTAGTATTGTTTCTTATTTGCGGCTCCTTTTTCAACTTCAAGGTCAATATTGTTTTTCGCTAACACAAAACAATGAATTATTGGTGCATTTATATGGAACTAAGCTTTTGGAGCGGCCCACATTAACTTACCTCCATGTTACATCGCATTCGGAAATCGACACTTCTCACTGGCAAGATGGCAGCAAGTGGAGGACACATCTGCTAATGTGAGTTGTCCAAAAACTCTCTTTTTAGCAAACTCTGTGTACACAAACAACGTTGTCAATGCTTGTGTTCATGTGTAGAGACCCTGGTGATAACACGAGCAAAATTTCATGTTGTGTCGCGTCTTCTTAGTAATAGCAATTGTTATGCTATCAAAAACAAAAACACGGTAAATCTTAAAAGTGCCTCTTTTGTCGTAATTATGCTTTTACACGAAGGTTTGACTCATGTACATTCACAAAAAAAGCCTAGGCTGCATTTTGGTGAGAATTTCACTTTAAGGAACTTTTAATTGCCATGTAGAGAATATCCAGCTGCATGAGGCTCAGATAAAACAGCGCACTGTAGGCTCTAAGAAAGTGACAGATGTCGTCTATGTCGTCCTTCAAAAAAGTTGTTCAGACCTTTTAAGCAGCCCTGTAGACGTCGTAATTAGCATTACATTTCAGCTAGGATCACCGTCAAAGCAGCATTGCTTCCCTGAAACGTCATGGATAAGCTTACCCACATTCACATAGTCTCACATAGTCTCCCTTTCAGCATCATTAGTTTCGTGTCTGGGTCCTGTCTACAGCTACTGTAGAACACCGCTAACATGATTTGACCTCACCCTGATAGTGCTTCGCCTTCACTGGCTCCCAGCTTGACTCTGTGTTACTGTAGTGTTTTTGCTGGTTGTTTTGAAGTCTTTAAAGAGGCTGGGTGACCCAGACCTTTTAGGATAGCTCATGAAAACTAAGTGATTCCACAGAGAGCTCAGCCTTTTTTGAGGTTGCAAGCCCTAGACTGTGTGAGAGCCCTAATTGAATCAAATCTGTAAAAACACATTCTTACGCAAGTCAGCATGGCTGCAAATGTATTCATGTTTGTGTTTTGTATGTATGATCAGTTGTTTTGCAGTTGTGAAGTACTGTATTTGGTTCGTGTTGTAACAGCATTTTGATCACCCATGGTTGTTTTCAACTCTGATTTTTAGATAAACTTTACTTTGTTTGGACTGAGATACCAGAGACTGGCCATTTATATATATATATACTCTGCTTTTATGAATAGCTTGGATGGGTTTTTTTCATGCATATTTTAATAAGTCTCCCTGAAGAAATTTAGTCCCGAAGTTAATTGAGTCAACATTTAAATCACTTTATTATGTAGAAATGCTCAAGACGGCTATTACTCTGGAGAGCACCAAGAATGTCACTGGGCACTTACAGAGCTCTCACACACACACACACACACACACACACACACACACACACACACACACACACACACACACACACACTATCGCACAATCTGTCACACAAAACTGCCCAGAGGCACAGCTTAAAAAAATGAAGGCCCAGTTTCAGTGTGCAAGCTAATTTCAGGCACTCATATCCGAAAATATCAGCACACCTGTTTCTAACAGACGGGTGATGGACACTCTGTCAATTTGGTTAATTTGGTCATTACAGACTCAACATATTCATTGGTAGCTGTTAGAAATCCTGCCAAGGTAACATGATGAGGTAATGCTAAAGGATCCGTCAAAAATTTATAAATGGATTTATTCTAGATATCAATGTATTAGATCATTTTGAGGGCCTGAGAAATCCAATTTGTCAGCCAAGTTTCAAAATGATTCCACTATGTCTTTTAATTACCTTGAACTAATTAGACCTTTAACAATCCAATCAAATGGTGAAACAGAAAATTAGTATGCCAAAAACGTATTTACAAAGGGAGGTTGAGATGCAAAATAATCATCTGGGAACCAGATCATATGAGTTCACAGTTTATTTGCTCTGGCAGATCCATCTGACCGTCAATTAAGATAGATTTTCCTACGTCCTAGTTTGTGATGGGGCAATCACAATTGTTTATCTAATACTGCGCAGGTTTCATATGATGACTGATAGAGGAGAACAAGCCCCTACCGAATGAGTGCCAGACTTTGAAGCTGATAAGTGGCCAAGATGTGTAATTACAATGCCATGTGATGCACAGCTGCCCTGAAAGATTTTTTTCTCATAAGCTGATATGGTGAAAAAGCAGCTGTAAAACAGTGAACACATATTTTTATCACTAAATCCAATTCAATCCATTTGGTCTGATTACATTTGGACAGCCTAGAATAGCTGTAGGATTATAACATGTCATTCTCATTCAGGTTAGCTTGGGCTAAATCTGAAGTTGGCTGACTTGGCTGATGGAAATCTCTAGTGTGCACGCCATAGGCCACATGTTGCAGAGGTTTTAATTTGCCACTGGAATGAACAGGAATCTGCTGCTGTCACTGTATATGTATTTCCCTTAGTACAGGCATGTCCAAACTGTTCCACAAAGGGCCGGTGTGGCTGCAGGTTTTTGTTCCAACCAGTCAAGAGCTCACAGTTTGACCAATCAACTCTCTGAAGACTGAGATCAGTTGATTAAATGAGTCAGGCCAGGTGTGCTGCTGCTTGGTTGAAAAGAAAGCCTGCAGCCACACCGGCCCTTTGTGGAACAGTTTGGACATGCCTGCCTTAGTATATCCCTGGAGGATCATCATTGGTCTAGATTTGAAACGAAAAAAACATGTGACTGGATTGGCTGCTCTGATTGGTTGTAGGCCTATCCAATTGTGTTTGTTCCGCAGGTCCATCCAAAAAGTTCAACTATGGCTGATCTATACAGAATCAAGATTCTGTTGCTGCGTTGCCCATTTCCTGCTGCACGTGCTTATAGATAAATGTTTTCATACACTTTTTAGCTGTAATAAGATATTGTTTGTGGCCAGGCAGCCATTTACTCCTGTTTGAAAATGGACCAAGCTGCCCCAACTTGCATGTGTTGCTGAGCACAGTCCCACATTTCTATAATTCATTGTAGGTCTGTCCATTTGAAATAAAAAAAAATCAACTGAAATCAAACCAAACCCCTCCAAAAGGCTACAAAATAAGATACATAATTATAAAACTACATGATTAGTATATTTAAGAACTATTATCTTAAATGTGATTGCAACAGAGGCAAACAACTCAGACACCTTGCTATAGTCACATGACTCACTCCACTGGCTAGTGGCTGGCTGGATTTCCAGCGCTTTTGCAAAGAAGTGGAACATTTTAATGATCATCGCCTTTGCTAAGTCTACAGTGTGAAGTGTAAATTAGGCTACAGTAACACAGCATCATGAGCCCATGTAGAATGTCATCATTAAGCTCACTAGCCTGTCAACTATATGACTGTTTCGCTTCAGAACATTTTTCTGAAGGGAGAAAACACACTTCTGGGAGGGCACTCTTCAGAGTGCAAATGGTTATTTCAGCTCTTGGCCTCAAATGCCACTTCAACCCACAAACTGCCTTTTCCTTGCCCTGTTGTCAACACCTCAATTTTCCCAGGGAGGGGATTTAGCATCAACCAGAGATCACTGCTTTACTCCAACAAGTCAAGTACAGCTTCTGCTAACACGTGTATCATCAGATGGCCCTGTTTAGTCGGCGTGTGTCATCAGATTGTGGTTGTCGCCTCATGTGTGCTGACTGGAAAGTTCTTCTGTCATGCCATACTTTTATCTCAGTTGTGCTTGTGTATTGGTATTGATTGTGAGTTGTGACTGAGATAATTATTTTGCTTCATGCTTGTCTGGGACATTATGATGATTTTGTGCTGTTTATGTAAGTGCTCGCAGACTTTTTCTTGGTGATTGTAATTTACTGTTGGCCCAATGCAAATGTTGATCTATTGTCGAGGTAGTCATGTTTCAGGGACATATTTCCCATTACTGGCTTCATAGAACAATAAAAATGTCTCATACAGTACATGAGAGGTTGTCACCTCCACATTTTCCCCACAAACTTCATATTTTGCGATAGAAAAGGAAAATAATTCAACTCAAATCAATGTATTCATACCACAGCTTGTATAGCTATTCTTTTATCATTTTTCCGTCTAAACTGTTGAGGTCCTGTTCAATGGTTTACCTTGCTGCTTCACTCAGCTGTATTCATGGCAAATCGTTAATCCGTAGCCATTCATTGATGGTCATCTGCTGAGCGTCAACTCTATGTGACATTTCATAACAAGAGACTGTTTGCTCCTGCAAGGCACACATTTCTGATTTTAATATCCGTCAGGTGATAATCATCTGATGCTGACAAGTCTCAGCCTGCTGCTGCATATCAAGTAGATTATTCTGTTCATCACGATTGTATAGATAGAATGTCCATGCAATGGTTTGACATGCTGTGTTCGGGGGGTTGAGTCTCACAGTTACACATCATAGCTTTATATGGTGGTTGACTTTCCCATGGACTGGAGTTTGTTGTCACAATTGGGCCATAACAGAACAGCTGTAGGATCCTTTTGATTATATACTGACTTGTAATAGGATAAGAAGTGTCTCCTGTTGCCAAATCACACTAAATATCAGTTACTACCCATTACTTTAACATATGTAAATAACATAACTTACATCACTTACGTGACTTACGTCACTTACGTGACTTACGTCACTTACTAATGATATAATTAGGTAACGGATGCTACAAGATTGAATGTAGTTATTATACCCCAAAGTATGACCTTTTCCTTAACCCAACCAAGAAGTTTTTGTGCATAAACCCAACCAAACAGCGACCATTTGACAAAAGTAACAACACCCCAATTTGTCAAAATATGTGAAGTGTCTCTCAGCAAGCTTAATTTTGAAAGTCTAACTGGACAATGCATTTTACACATGATTGCTAACTAGACCATGGATAATTGGCTTCAAAGACAAAATTGATGCTAGAGGGGTAGGCAGAGCATTGTAGTTTAAAGCTCAGGGCCACTGACCAAACTGCTGTATTTGGCCACTTGGGATTGAGAGCATGCTGCCCAAACACTGCCATGATTGGTGTTCTTGTTAGGAATGACATGGCCAAAGTCAAGGCTAATATATTGAAAACAGAATTTTGTAGTCCCTGCTATAGGCATCAGGCCCCAAAAATCTAAATTGGAAATACAGCATTTTCCTACATTCCTCTCTGATCCCTACTGTTTTCATTTTGGACTAGCTCTTAAAAAACATCGTGGAGGGAGGTAAACTTCTTTATCTCATCACCATAGCTCAGAGTGCTAACAGCTGCTGGGCTCTGGAGGAGGCTGCAGATGTGCGCTTTGATGAATGCCGAGGATTGGGGCTTGCTTCACAGTCTGCGCTCTCAGAATCTATGAAACATGGGCAGAAAGCAAACATTTCCATAGTTTCCATGGCACTATTTGCTCATCCTGGTTGAAGGTCGGAAAAAAAATAGACGGCGGAAACAGACAGAAAGCAGCAGACCAGCAGTTGGTGATGATGGTATCAGAGATGATCTCAACAAGAACCCTGCAGCCCCCCAGCCAGGAGCAGATGGCTGCAGCACATGATCTGTTGAACGGCACTCCTGGTGTGGGCTGCGAAAACAGCGATGTGACAGTTTTGAAAGAACTGGTGCTCACACAAAAGGTCGCGATGATGGAGTTTGGTATTTCAGTGTCTAACTCCCCTCTCCTGAGCGGTAGCTGACTAATTGCTACGACGGTCATACTTAAAGTGAAAGCCACCCGGCGAGCTGCAGTCCAAGTCGGAGATTATATGGAGGTTATGAGTGATCAGGAATCATTCCTAGAGAGGCACACACACAGCTGTTATAAAAACGCCTCCTGAATGAAACGTCACATTCGAATGTCAAACCGAATTAACATGGCTTACTTGAAAAGAATGATTCGCCGGTGAGTCAGCCGCCGTCAGGTTACGCAAAGTTATTAGTGGCACATTTGTTTGAAGTGGAGACCAGTAGGAGGAGGAGGAACACGGGAATCAAAGGGCTTGTTTTCTTTCACGCCTTTGCCAATCAGAAAAAGTCTTCCAAGGGATGAAAGACTATACATCAAGGCTCAAAAGGGTTGTTGATGTTTACTGTTTTTTTTTCTCACACAGACCTGGTCTGTGTGGATATCGTCTCTCCCAGAAGCTGCTCCTTTGTACGCCGTTAAATCTTTTAGAGAGGTTAAGAAAATGTTCCCATTTTGAATTTCTTCTGATCTTCGTTGTGGCGTGCAATAGAATCTGACCATCTCTCAAATCACCATAAAGTTACACGATAATCTCCTCCTTATCAAATCTTTTGTGCTTAAATCTTTCTCACGTCTCTGTATTGTAATCCATTGTCTTGCTCGGTCCGTATGTCTTCAAACGCTTTCACACACATTAAGACGCCCTATCCCTTCATCTGAGATGGAAGATAGGGACGATGTCTGAAAGTTGTTTATATTGTCATGCAAGTGGCTTAATAAATCTTACATCGGTGTATGCTGCTCTAGCTCAACATCTTCTTCTCGGGGCCTTTCTGTGGAAGCGTTATAGACTGCCAACTGTTTGGACTCGGGTCAACAGGGAGCCCAAGCCGCATGAATTATGCATGGTGTCTGCTCGCAGGCATACAGCCCTGTCTGTGCTGCCACTGCACATGCAGTGCCAAAGACGGAGACTGAGTTACTGAGATCATAGAGAACAGCAGCGGATAAGACAGATACACAGGGAGGAGAGAGGGGGACAGAGATATACAGAAGATAATAGCAAGTGCAGAGATGTACAAGATGCATGACAGGGGGGAAAAAAGACAAGCTGCTTTATGGGTCAGTTCACTCATATTCAGAAAACTGTGTCTCATGCAGCATTTCCAGGGCTGCAGCTAATGATTATTTTTTCATCACCGGCTATTCTGGTAATTTTTTTTGTCGTTTTCTAATTAATTTTATGTTTATTTTACAAAATGGACCCTCATAATTACCCACAGCCTAAGGTGATGTCTGCAGATGTGTAGTTTTTCCAGACTAACTCTCCAAAGTGCAAGTATGCTCAGTTTACAACCCTCACAGCATATGTTTTGGAATTTTGGCTCAATAAATGGCTAAAATCATGAAGCATTTATGGCTGTTCAAGATACTCATAAAGTAAATGATTCCAGCCACTGAAACTATTAGTTTATTCATCTCTAACCCTTCACAATGATGCGCGTGAAAATGTGAGTGAGAAATGAATCAGGAACGACTTGGTAGATAATTAATCGTTAATGAGTAAATCCTGGAATAACTGTATTTTGAGGACTATATAATAGAGTTACTGATGGACAGACTGGAAGATACTGTATTAATGAAGCATCAAGCAAGTTGGTAATTTATATTCTAATGTAATTTATTATTTATTTTTATATATACAGAATATGGTGTGGATATGATTAAAACATTCTTGAGAGCCCGGCTGTCTCTGGTCTGTTATTAAAGAGCTAATTGTGAACCTCCAAGAAAAAACGTAACCAATGATTAAGTACTTATTATTTAATGAGTCTATCAGATAATGATGTTTTGCTTTACTTGAAGGTGAACAAAAAGAGTAGACAATTAAGTTATTAAATCTGTTGGGAAACTTCATAGTATTATATTTCATTTTCATTGATGGCACACAAAAACCATAACTAATGATTCAGTAATAAGTTATTAATGAGTCAATCAGGGTGGTTGATAGTCAATAGGGAACAATTCATGAAGAAAGTGGTCATTATGTTGATTTACAGATATCTATGAGCTAATCATTTCCAAATGATTCATTAATATGGTATCTTCTGGTCTGTTCTCCAGTAACTTATCATTACACAAAATAGTCCTTGAATCACAGTTATTCAGGAATAACACATTTACAATGAATTAACTATCAAAACAAGACATGTCAAAATGTGATACTGGACCAAAGCAATTTTACAACACTTGTTTAGACTCACTACTCTATTCAGGATAAATTGATTACTAAAATAATAAGTTGCAGCCCCTTCTCCCCATGTCTCCTCTGTCTGTCTTTTCTGACTTCATCAGCTCGTCATAAAACGTTGTTGATTAATGGCACAGGTAGTTCCACTTTTATGTGCCATGCCTTTGAGAACTCCATCTCTTGCGTTCTTTTTGCTCGCCCAAAACAATGTGGATAAATGGGTTTTGTCCCAAATCATTGCTGCAGAATTTGGCAAAATTGATTATTGTGTGATTTTGCAGAAACATGTTCTGGTTCCTCTGGATAATATTTAGACTTCACTGTCAGCACTCTCCTGGGAAATACATTTTTTTTCTTCCAGTGCTTTGACCACTACAGTCAAACTTTAATACACCCCCAGGGTAGGAGCTGAACTCTCAGAACCTTGACATGCACTGTACCAGAGATATTAATAAGAGAGGAGGAAAACCACTTAAAGCAATTTGAGCAGAGATGGTGGCTGAATGACATGTATCCGCCCCTTCACCCCAAAGCCAATCATAAGCTTTATAACAGCAGCCGGCAAAGGAAACCTATCAGCCAATCGAATTACTGCCCTGATGCGAGTGCGCAGTTGTGATTCGCATTTTGGCATCGGTGCAGACGGATTTCTTATAAGCATGGACGAGGAGGATAACACTCTAATGCACAGGATTACCGAGAATGGTGACGTTATTCAAATATATTAAACTCGCATTTGTTCATGTGCTCTGGTGGGATGAGCTGAGGATGACGCCAGCTTTGTTATCCTGAAATAACTGCCCAGGGCATTGCCAGGATGGCTGATGAGTTGCAAGATGTGTCCAAAAAGGACTTTGACTTAACTCTCGATTGCCATTATATTTTAGTCTAATACAGCAGTCCCTCCATAAAACCTAAATCTTAACGAAACATTCAATACTTTGTTCGGGTTGAAAGCGTCCACTTTTTTTTGTCCATCCCATTCACAGGCAACTGGGTGTAAAACTGAAACTAACTGCATGGCTAGAGGCTGCTAGGGATTCGAGGAAAAACCTCTTACAGTACTATGAGGGAACTGACCCTTTAAGACAGACGGAGAGCGAGCGGGGATTTAAGCGAAACAGAGCTGCAAAAGACCAGAAACTTCATAAATAATGAGAAGAAACCGAATGTGAGTGAGATGTGGGAGAGGAGGATGAGACGAGTAGAGGGAGAAATGTGGTAGCAAGGGGGAGATAGGTAGAGAGGAGTATGTGAAAATACCACAGGGGGAGCGCCAGGCCGATCGGCCATCTGGATCTCTGAGCTGACAGCTTGACATGTTCTGAAAGCAGCGAACATGGAGCAAATTCACCAAGCACGGCCCCCCTCCTGAGATATGCAACACGTTACAGAAAGCGTAATTAGAGGGCTGGTGGGGCCCACAGTCACCGTGAACAGAACGGTCGAACGGAGATCAATGCTCTGCTCTCTAAATTAATGAGGCTAATGTTGATGTGACAGCCTCGTCACCGGAAATCCGCGGGGGAATAGGACCACTCCAACGCCTGCGAACGGAGACGTGGAACAAGGTAGGAGCTTATTAAATTACAGTGGACAGGAAAGGCTTCACACACACACACACTCACATACAGCCTGAACACAGCAAGTGATTGATAAATATTTTAATTTGACCAATTCATATTGCTCACCAATAAAGTCATTATTTTCATTATAAAACATACTGTTGAAAGTGAACAAAGAAATACAGCTGCTTACTAAATATCAACAAATCCAAGGGGGGGAAAGCAGAAATTTACAATAGAAAATTACCATTTTCCGGTGTAGAAAGATTATATTTTGAAGGTTGAAAACAAATAATCCACAACTCAATTTGTCTGAAGTTGAATTCAAAACTCATATAACGTATGAAACACAAGCACACATGGAACAGTGCACAGCAACATCTGCAAGTCTCCCGGGGGGAGGGAGAGAGGGAGAGACGGGGCTGGTCATTTTAAGGAAAGTGAAGCATGAATTCAACGCAAGTCATAAAGTGTAAGCAGTGCTCGAAGCTGTCTCTCGGACAGGGCCGTCGCCGCAGGACCGTTGGTTCACAAAGACGTACACATTACACACATGAAAAAAAAAAAGCCAATTCGGTTTCGGAGCACTGCTTGGACGTGAGGGAAGTTGAGGCTTATTTAACTTTTTTTGTGTTTTTTTGTCTTCGTGGATTTCTTTTAAGACAGCAAAATCTGGATCTGTTACAACCCATGACTGGGAGAGCCAAAAGCCCCAAAAAAATTGCTCCATTTGGCTCTTTGGTATTTGGTGTTGAAAATGGCAGAAACACATATTCATAAAGTACAACATTAACAACATTATATTTCAGAAAATTACATTTTTCCCTTGACAGGAGCTTTTTTTCATTTTTTTTCCCTCTCCTGCCTCTGATTGGCCTTTCAGTCCTCCAAATCAAACTAGATAGTCGAGGTTTGATTGCAATTAAGAAACAACTTAGAAAAAAAACTTTTTCTTTAAAAAAAAATAAAGCAAACCAACTGAAAACTTCACAGAGAGTCACTGGCTGGGGGATAGTTTGCTTTCTGCTCGCAACTTTTTCGCCGGCTTCAAACAATCTTCCAGCTGCTGACTCGAAATCCACCTGATGCCTCTTTACTGACAGGCGCGCAGAAGCTCAGTGACTCCTTTCATAATTTTCTGCTCCAGTGAGGCACATGTACACCATCCTAGCCTTTGATTAGTCTTTCTTAAAAAAAAAAAAAAAATTGTTGAAAGATGATAACATGATGCTTCATACGGAATCAAAATATGGAAAACCCACTTTAAATTATACACAGCTGTGTTCGCAGAGCGGCCAGAGCCACCTGATCAGTGCATTTTCATCAATGTTTCGTTGCTCAGTTTACACTTTTTTTTAAAGCCTCTTAAATGTGTTTAGTCTTCCTCCGTTCAACACATTGCCACGTTGTCCTCATGGAGACAATAAGCTATTAAAGTCTATACAATAAGCTCCCGCGTTGGTTATTACCATCCATTAGTGCTCGCGAGTCTCTTCCAAGGCTTCGCTTTGCATTCCCACAACCATCTGTGTCAGTGTTTGTTTAGTGATGAAGCATGATGGAATGCAGCAAAGCCGATGACCAGCGACCACAGGCCAAAAAGGAAAGATGTTATAAAATCTTAAGGAAAAGAAAAAAGACGGTGTTATCTCCTCTCTGTCTTGGTCAGTGGTTGCCCTTGTTAGCGTGGTGGACCATTGGTAAATGCATCCTTGAATGTTAATTATGGGAGTCGGATCCTGATGGGTTGTTCTGCATATGTCTCTCACTCCTGTATCCCTGTTTCACTGTAGGTTTGCTGCACCATCCAAAGCAGTTCCTGTTAATGGATGGTCGGCAAATCTCCCAGCCAGGCACCAGGTAGGGGGCGTGGACACGTGTACTCATTCTGCAAAGACAAGAGAAAAAGGGGGGAAAAAGACAATACAATTAAAACCGCTTAACAGCTGGTCTGCACCCTTTACAGAGGTGGTGGTTACAATGTAAAGTTAATTACAGTGCCCGGTGATTTGATAACAGTACAATGGGACTGTGACAGTGCCAGCAAAGCAAATTAGGGTGAGCAATTAAGCAAATGATGAAATCCCATGTGCCGAGATAGCTTAGAAAGCTGGACCGACTTCCCCTAATGTCTTCCAGAGATTAAATGGAAGCCCAGCGCAGAGAACCCTTACAAGTGTTCATTTTTCAAGATGTCAATTAAAGTGGAAGTAAATGTGTTCTATTGAACCTGCCCACCTCAACAGTTTGTAACAATAGATATTTCAAAAGTCCTCTCATCGAGCGTTGAGAGCATCTGAATGCTGGCTGGGAAAGCAGCTCTCACTACTTCGGTGTATGTAAGAAGGGCTCTGCAGGATACCAATATAATTCTTATCCGCACATTATAGGTTTTGGATAATGCTGTATCAGGATATGCGTAAATGTTGTCTTTTCCTTGTTTTAAAGGCTGCATTACAGTAAAGTGATATCATTTTCTGCACTTACTAGACCTTTCTACTTGTTCTAATACTTGTCTTTAAGACCACTTAAGCTTTATTCACACAGGACTAGTATTACCTTGGGACCGCTAGGAATTTGTAATAATTGCGACGATTGTCGGTTATCTTAATCCCCTGCAATGTCTGCAATTTGTAAAGTAAGAAATCCAGCGCAATCTTACCCAGTAGATTTAACCAAAAACAGGTGGCGAGATAATATCGGTCCCGTGCAAATCGAAAAACTCTGTGATGCTTTTTCATATGGAATTTGATCACAGCTCATAATATGTTGAACAGCAGTCAACAGGTCTGCTGGGAGATCAGTTACAGTGACATTTGAAAGTGATGAGAGGGCAAAACAACATTAAACTTTATTGATACTGTGGCTGCTGAAGAACAGATGGTCTGAAAGCTTGATGTGACGTTGATGCCTTGACATCATATCCAGGGGATATTGTCAGTGAATTCAAGTGAAATACAGACTTGATTTATCCTGCGTGAAGGCACTACATGACACTCTGATGATGGTGAATAATTTCCGAATCACATGAAGTTCCTCGGTAATACTTGCAAGTACCTGTGTGAATAGAGCTTTAGTCATCATATCCACGTTTCATACTAGTGTATGTATCTTTAGAATATGGTTCTCCAACAGGGGGCCCATGAAATCTAAGGGGGTCCAAGGAGTTATTGCAGAGGGGCCACCAAATTATTGTTAGCACCACTGAGGTGGCCTTAACCCCGACCACCCAAGAGGAGCTTATCAGTGACTATCAAATGAGACTGTGGTGGTACTGGGCAGCTTCCATGTGCGAATGGGATCAGGGCTTTCAGAGCATCACTCCCAGTGAAACCCACCTCGATACATTTCTCAAAATATTTTGAAAGTTGTTTTTTTTCTATATTGAAATGTGCTCCATACAGATAAAAAATAAATAAATAATTTGTGTATTTAGAAGGCACAAAACACATTTTGTACTAGATGTAGCTAAAAGCTAATTTTCACCTGTAGTCCCTAAATCATGAATCTAACATATTGTTTGATTAAAAAGAAACAATAATTAACACCACATTTATGCTAGGCTACCCATAATTCCTTGTGCAATCACGTGAGCAAGCTAACCTAACAATCCGCTAAATCACCGCGTGGCAACCTATCCTCAACAGTGAACTAGTTTGCTAACTACATATATATCTGTAAGTTATCTGTATTGGTATCCTCCATCTTAGAAATTGCCTATGAGACTAACATACTGCTAGTTCCTACAATTACTGCTGACTTGTTATTGCACTTAAGGCTGCCCTGTTTCATTATTGTAGGCTCAGTTTAATCTACAACATAATTGTAACCAGTATATGTAGGGGTAGGGGGTCCCTGCTCAATCCCTCTATCGCCAAAGGTGTCCTTTGCCTAAAAAAAAACTCTGCTTAAGAGCATTTATCACATTCTGTATTTACACATACAGTATTTAAATAGTCAATTAAGTATAAGTAGATGGATATTTTTGGTTCGTAATGAACCAGCTTTAATGAACTTAAACGAAAAGAGCATTTTCTTCTTCATCCAATAGAACTATTGACACTGGGGGTTGAAGGAGTGGCCAAATTAGCTATTGATTTCTGAAAACTGTAAAAAGAAGCAAAAATTATGAAAGCCGCCCTGATAGTTCGACCCTGTATCAATACTTGTCAGTAATGCAAAGATGAATGGTTGTTATACTCATTATAAAGCACGTTTATTGGAAATAAACAGGTTTGTTTCTATCTCATAACCTATTTGTCTCACTTGGAACAGAACATTAGAAGTCATGACAAGTGAATGATTTGGGGACCTTTAAATGTCAGCCCTTTCCCACAGGTCAACTCAAGCTTGTTGAGATGTTGCGAATTAGTAAGAGATTTTGACATTTTACTCTCATTTAAGAGCCACGAGCTTTGAATTGATCCCCACACTGAGAGTGGCAGAGGCACACTCAGCCCACATATCGGAGTTTGCCTGTGAGCATTGTGTGCTCCAAAAAAAAAAAAAATCCCTCTACTTTACAACTTAACCTTTAAAAGAGCCTATTTGCAGCTTGGCTACAGGTAAATCCACATTGCCTTAATAACACAAATGCTGCGAGTTTTTTGTCGGACTAAGCAGTTTTTCTAAAGCTTTCAGAATCTTTTTCGAAATTATCCTGGCTCAACTTTTTTTGCTGCTCGGGCTGAGATTGTTGTCAGCGTGAAGCAGATCTCTGTAACACAGGGCTCAGGCGAGTATGCCCTGAGCGGAATTTTTTATTTAAGCATTATCAAACAGGCCGATAAGTCTTCGCTCAACTCTTTATCTAGCTCTCAGGTGGATGTGAGCGAAGTGAAGACAGCCGCACAAATTGTCATACCTCAGACAATTTCGACAGAGCACAAAAAAACAGAAGCTGCTCGCAGCAGACACTCAGGATTCGCTGCGAACACATGCACATTACCTCTGGAGCCAGCGACACACACACACACACACACACGAAAGCTGATGCATACCACACTTTGAGCAGGAGGAAACACTTCATTCTATGAGGAGGTGAAAGGATGGGATTATTAATGTCATGAAATGAGTAGATCATCTACCCACTTAATTTTTGTCATCACACAGAAGAATCAATGTCATAAAGATGGGTCAACTGGTAATGGAGCATGCACTGGCATTGAGAGGCTTGTTTTTCTGCTATCACTATGGAAATAAGAGATACAAAAAGTCTAGTATGAGGTTAGCAAAACAAGGTGCAAGGTGAACAAATTACTATGTTGTTCATTAATACGGTCTTGTTTCGCATTTGGTCTCAATCTATGCCATGTTAAAGCTCCGAATGTTCATTTTACATGTTGCCTTGTAAGACATGCATTGATCCAGTCTGTGGTCGTATGCAGCGACGTGGCAGCAAGTTGGAGATAATCGTAGTCACATCTAAATTGGCGAGATGTTCAGCACATTATCCGCCTGGTAAGCGACTGGAGGAATGCATTGTAGAGGTCACAAGGCCAACCGTTGTATGGCTCATTATTCCTTATTTGAAGGTGACATTTTCTCCAGAGCCGATCCCACATGCAGCCACTTTGTCCGTGTGGTTGGTGCAAGTGATTTTGCTAAAAGTGGTTATGGTTTTGTTCCGGCAGTATTCAAAACAACCTAATAATCAATAGGCAATGCTTTTTCAACGGTCCGAACGAGTTGAGCATGAAGGCGCTACATCCGCGCCACGTGAGTTGAAATGTGCCTTTTGTGAAAGCTTGTCTGAAATGCTTTTCCTTTCAGGGAGTAGAAAGCACAGAGATCATTTTAAATGTTTATTTTGTTCAAGTCTGGAATATTTTTCTATATTAAATTTCTATATTTCTGATATTAAAATCACTAACAGAGAAAGTAAATGACATTTATCATCCAGTACAATGTAATGTTTTGCTGGGAAACCTTGGGTCCTACTGGCACTTGTGTGGATGCCACTGGACACACACCACCCACACAAACACCATTGTAGACATATGTATACAACCTCAGGGCAATTGCACTTCCCAATGACAGTGCCCTTCACTTTATGGCCTTATTTCCTGTTTTTTTCTCTAGTTTGTTGCTGTCACCTTGTATTGTTTCAGCACAACTCAGGTGTTTACTTCATGGACACAGACAAACTCATTATTCTCCTTCATTATGGTGAAGTGTTTGGTTAAACGAGGATTGCAATTCACTCTCCTGCCCACAACTCTTCAGACACTTGAATTGCAGGAAGCCATTCATCAGTCATTGATGGCTTTCTGCCATAAGTGGGAGACAGTGCTTTTTACATCACTTTGCAAGAAAGGAGCAAATGGCTATTGATGCTTATGTTGCTGTTGCCACACCCCGCCAATCCTCATCACTTCTCTTGCTGGCGTTCAAAACTGACCGCTCACTTCCTTGATGGAGGAAAGAAACAGGTTTTGTCATCTGCCAGCAGGGACATAAGCTCCACTTCTGCACTCTCTCAGCACTGGAAATTTCCACTTATAGAAAGGGAGCTAACACTCTTTGCTGCCAGTTCTCCTGAATTGTTCTCCAGGAAATCTGGACAGCACTTGTGGCCGTTCATAACAGAGAAACAATCTTGAGGCATCTGAAGGAGCAATTTCAGCCAGTGGCAGCCTCTGAAAAAGCTGCTGCTACTCCCAGTAAAACAGCACAATAGTAAGGCAAGTTATTCAAGGTTAAGGTCTTAGCTAAAGTGGGAGTTAAGACAAGCTGGCAAGGGCTCAGGGAAAACCTTGGCAAACATGATCGGGGTCCTTCCTTCGCACCGAAGCAGGATTGCGGCTCGTTGTTATAGTAGCTGTTGGCTAACAATATGGTTCAAGATCTCAGACAACCTATGTCCCTGGGCTGAAAGGAGTCTACTCTGCGACAGAGCACATTAGATTTCAGGCAACCGAAACTCCAGGGCTAATGTGATGTCCAGAGACAAGCCAAGAGTTGAAATGATGCATCCTGAAAATTTGAGTCTGATTTCGAACTTTGGAGAGAAAGAGGAAACGTTTACCTCGGGGACAAACACCAACTGTCCCACCAATTTCTCCTCGGGAGTGTTTGGACACACACTACAGCAAGTCAGGCTTCTCCACCCCCCTCTATCTCCTGGATGAGCATCTAGTTGATGGGAAAAGAAGACATCAAGAAGCCAGCTGTGATCCTGGTAGTTTCAGACTGGACAACTTCCCTTGAAGGGCAGAGATACTTGGCAGAAGTGGCCACCAGCCTGGTCAGTATGCTAACACATTGTCACAATGGATGAATGACATTCACAGCATCCAACCTAGAGTGTGAAATCCCGGGAGGCAAGGGTTTGTGAGTCGAGAACTGTCTCCTGTAGTGGTGGGCACTGACACGGAAACACAAAAAATGCCCTTGAAAGCAAAGAGAGCCTTGCACTGTACTCGAATGATTCTTACGCTTTACAAGGATTCATCGACATTCTATTCATATGCTCTATAAACAGCAGTGGATGATATCATTGGTCAGAACACAGACAAAAATGGCTTTTCTGTGAAAGGGTATACAGTGTCTCTCCGCATTGGTGTTGGTAAGAGCTTTTTGGTTTAAATAAGTGATGCAGCGGACGCAACTGAGGATGAAATAATTGTTGGACGTTTGGTCTCTGTTTATTCCCACAATAGCACTATTTGATATTTCTCCATCAAGACATTGATGGACAAAGACACTGATGACATTCTTTGGGGGTCCATCATCTAATAAGGAGATCCACTGACAAAAATATCCTTTATGTCATATTTTTAAGGGAGGTTGGCCTGCAACAAGTCTTTAGTTGTCCTAGAGATGGATTGTCTATGGTGCTATGTTACATTAAAATTCCATCTCTTTCTTTGCAGATTTAGTTATACCAACCCAATGAGGCCAAGCAATAACCTTGTGACTTTGTAAACATCAGAACAAACTAACCAAAATCCATTCTCGGTTCACTTCAGAGAACACATACAATTCTGGAGAGTGACCATCACAATATGACCTTATTTCAGTCCCACTGTCCTCTTATGGCTGGACACCAACTTTCTGGGGGTTGTGTGGGTGTAAAATCCCTGAGCGAATCGATTTTGAATCTATCTGTCTTTTTCAAAGGAACAAAAAAGGCACTGCGGGTGTTTTCGTTTGGGTGAATAATGAAATTGAAAAAAAAAAAGGGCCCAGCACAAAAGTTTGAGTCATCCGGGTCAATCTGCACTGCTTTGAGATCACTGCATACACAACAACACAGCGCTAATAATCATAATTGAAAGGCACATAATTATAAATTCCTGTCGCCTCGCTGCAGAGCCATTGCAAAGGAAAACGAGCTGGGGCTAAGTTCTGCTTTTTTCAAGAACACAGGTTATGTGTCCGGAGCTGTACCTACTTTCATCCGCCCCCCCTTCAACGCCTTTATGTGTTTTTAATTAGGCTACTAATTAGAAGGATGCAAACATGATGTAATTAGCTCGCTCTCAGTCGGTCAGGGCAGCTGGAACACAGACATATGCCAGCCACTCTCAAAGGGATCACAAGCCTCTTACTCCACTCAGGGCTCCAATTACCCGGTTCCATCTCCCCGCCTGCCGCCTGTATACGTTCGTACGTTCCTTCTTTCCCCGAAGACCACAAAAAGAGAGGCAGACAGTAGGAAATGGACTGAATGAGCCAATTACTCATGAACAGTCAAGTCAGTGAGACGATTAAAAATCTGCAAATTTGGTGCGGAAATAACAAGGACCACATTGAACACAGCTGCTCTTTTCTGTTAATGCATCTGTATATATATATATATATATATATATATATATATATATATATATATATATGTAATATACGGTACATGTCCACTATACGTACAGTATGTTCGGACATGATCTCAGACATGGGAAAGGCAAATTAAAGCTCCACAACGGAGCTTCTTTCTGCTTAAAGAAGAACAACAATTTTATAAAGAGTCTTTGTGGGGAGCTGATGCCTCTGTAAGCTCTTGATCTCTGCAAACACAGATACTTAGACTTTCTCTTAAGCTCTTGCTCTCCCTCACTGCCTCCCAAACACACACACACACTCAATCCTCTGATTAATCAAGACCGAGCGGTATTTCTTTCTCAATAAATTGCGGTGTTGATTCATTTTTGTTTGATGTTTCACGAGCGAGTAAAAGAACATGACGGTGCATAAGCCACTGCGAAACAAAGATGTCCGTGAACGTCCGCAGGAGTTTGGTTCCTAGTAATGGGATCCTGTCTTTGATAACAAGACAGTGTTCAGTGGAAATAAAAGTTAAATTAATGGACTTCCTGCCAATGGTCTGACAAAAAGCCATTCATTAAGGGCTTCTAATTTTGTTTTCAGCAAGGTCACAGCAGTCATGCCTGGCTATTAACACAACAAATTAATGACGCGATACATGTATCAAGGGTAAATTCAATTATCTTAATTGTGCCTTTTTTGTCAAACTTAAGGCTCCCATTTGTTATTTCTGCAAACATCCAGGAGGAAATGTCATGTCTGATATAAATTAAAGGGTAGAAAATGATATACATAAACTGTACCATGCAAAATATATGTTCTTGTTGAAATGCCTCCCACTTATCTCTATTTTTAATATATAAATAATATGTGCCCAGATTAATGTTGGTGCTGAGAGCGTGGATGTATAATATATAAATCTTGACAGCAATTGCAATATTTTGCCTCCAGTCATGCTTTATGACTTTATGACTTAGACTCAAAAATGCAAACTTTGCAATGACAAGCAAAAGGAAAATATGCAAGGAAAACAGATGGTGAGCAAACTGTGTGGATAAAACACCACGAATACATCATCAAAATCTGCATGCAATCGTTGGATGTGCAGTGAACAGAGTCGCCGCAAACTGACGCGTATTCAGTCACAACCACTTTGTTTAATTGTAGACAGTTTTTTTTGTTTGTTTTTTTCTTTTTCTATTTCACTGGAACAACTCCATTGATAAATTCAAAGGAGCAGTTCACCCAAAAGTGACTATAAATGTATCTAACCCGCATGCTGATGGAAGGTCGGGCGTCTCATACTCAGCGAAAGGTTTCGGGAGCTTCACAGTGAAATAGCATTGCAGCGTTTTCCATCCATTTTAATGTTATGTATACGTTTTATACATAAAATAACAATCAAAAACACAAAATGGCATACAGCTCGCCTTGTGTAGTCATAAGTCCCAAACTGAAGACGCTAAGTACACCCCTCAATACGCGGTCAAGCTCATGCACCAAAATCAGACGGGTGCCTGTGTCACATAGTTCATAATGTACCTGATATGTGTCTTTCTGTCAAGTCGTCTGTCATTTTAAAACATCAGCCAGTAAAACAGTACCTTTTAAAGTAATGACACAGTTCCTCTCAGTCTACCTTACCAGTGTTAGCATACCATCGTTGCCTGTTACATGCGCTAATGCTTTTAGCTGGAAGCTACAGTGAGGACTTTGGCTTTTGAAGGGGTGCAGACTTGAATTTTTGCTGGACTAGCTGTATGGAGCCATGTTATTTTTATTGTTTTATTTTCTATTCATTTATGTTTTTTTGTTTTTAACACAAAGTCCCCCACCTACGTCTACTGTCTACATTTACACTGTTCATATTGTACAATATTATGTATATACGTGTCTATTCTATTTCCTACCTTTGTATTATATTGTTTATTTTTTATTACTGCTTATTGGAACATTACTGTCCTTTGGCATTTCCCTGTTTGTGGGACAAATAAAGGAATTTTAATTAGATTCTTTAGTTGTTTAGGAGAGCTGTCATGTCATTTTGCCGTGAAGCTCCATAAATGTTCTGTGGACTATAAGACTTCACCCGGTTTCACATTGGCATGGCAAAAATTCAGGTCACCCAAAAATGAATTTTCACTGACCTTTAATTTGTAAGAATAACCACAGCAGTACAACTGTATTTTTGTGGAATTGCTATTCATTTTAAATTGGTATAATGAAGACATCATTCTGTTGCGTAATTTCACCATATAAAAGCAGAGAACTAAGCTTTACTGAGCTCCACGCCGTTTACCCACTCCACTATCACATTCTCTAACAACACAAAGTGAATTTCATAAGAAGCGAGGACATAGTGACCCACATGTAAGTGGGCCAGTGAGAGTAAGCTGCGCTAAAAGAACATCATCTGATGTCAGACGGAGAGCGATTTTGTGTGTGTGTGCATTAAGCGAGCGATGGAAACTGTGCTCCATAGGCAGAGCCCGGAGATCTCCCCGAGGAGGTCTGATCCACCGAGTTGTGGCTGGGAGCAAACTGAGCACGTCCAGCTTGAAATGTCACAGCACGTGCGTATATTTATGTGAGTGCATGCACACGCATGCTTGTGTGTGCTTGAGCATCATGATTTATGATGATTGTGATTCTACTGGTGATGGATGACCACATTAGCGGCAGGAGGTTTTTTTCCCCAAAGTCTCTCTCTGTATATATATTGTGCGGTGCGCAATAAATTCAGCTCTACATGTCTGCAATGAATATACATAAATAAATAAATAAATAAAGCGGAGGTATGATTTCTCACCCGTGTTAGCATACATGTATCATCTGGAGGGATTATCCATTACTCATGGTATTAAAATGATACAATACTTGCTTACAAAGTGCCACATCATCATATTAAAATTATTTTTGGACATGTTGTTTTTGGGAGGCTTGTATAACTTTGCTTTGATCCTCCTCTTTTGTTATAAATACCATGAAAAGTAATACTCCCTGCGCCATCCGACTCATGCTGCTTGTGTTGCTAGGCAACATGTAGCCAATGCTAAACATGAAAAGGCTGATATCAGTTTGACAAGTCTATGGCTGTGCTGCGATTACAGCTTTCTTCTTCTTTTTTTTTTTTCATTTCATTTTCATTTTGAAATAGGTTTCATCACACACAGCTTCAGAGATGATCTGCTCCGAAGTCATGAATGCACGCTTGGACAACAAGAACACAGAACAGTTATTGAAACGCAAGCTATTGAAAGGCTCTCTTCAACAGAGAGCGACCCTCTATAGCGACCTATACAAGCGAGTTACATGGTTGTGATCAGCGAAGCCACACGTCTTTTTTCACGCTGTTCAGAGAAACCCAGTCAAATTATTTCGGCTAGGCTGGTAAGTGGTGAAGTACGGTTCTTTTTACTCGACATCTTCTGACATTTATCATCTTTTTCAGGAGCTTTTTAGATGGCAAGTTTATTTTCATGCTGTTCTGAAATCCACTCAAATTCTTCTGCGTGTTTAGGAGAACAGATCCAAACCGCATTGTGCACTTTGAGACAATCTGTGTTGGAAAGCGTACTCACTAGATGGCATCTTAACCAAGGGGGTTTGGACGTGGATTCAGGTAAGAAGCACCATGGGAACAACACACCTCTGGGAACTGGCGGTGACTGGCTTGGCTTGACTCGGTTTGATTCGGCACATCGGCCGAGCGGGGCTACCTGCTTGAAAGGTGTGTCTTTAAAAATGATGCACTTGACTTGAGTAGGGGTAGGGTTAGGGTTGTAAATACTCTTCCCTCCTGCAGTATTATTATTTTTAATCTAATTTGGTGATAAACACATTTCACTTCCAATGAATTCTTCACAATAATGGAAATGTTGGGTTTTCACCAGCAGTGACACTGAAAGCAGTCAAATAAAGCAGCTGTCTGAAAGTAACAGTAACATTAAAGTAACTGTCTGAATCAGGGACGGAAACTAAAGAGATTTGGTTAGAAGCCGCACATTTACTGAGAGACTTTCCCTCAGGTTTCCTGCACAGACATGAGTTGAGTATTGCTACACGTGCTTGTTTGTTTGAGGGCGGGAATCGAGGCTGCCGCAGTCGTGAGACATCTGGGTAAAACTGGAAATGGAAACGCAAATCGGCGTGGCACAGCTTGGCGGAAAACGCCAGTGGAGGAGCCCCTCTATGCTCAATCCCCTCACTGCAGGACTTACCACAAAATGCAGCACCAGCACTAGTAAGATTATGGAGGTTCCTCATTACCCTATAGCTATAGGCTATTCAAGCTTCCAGGCTCAGGACAACACCTCTTCAGCCACCAGTCGAACGGGGACCGACTCAGATAAAGCTGCTTTCCTCAGGCTATCAGGATTGCATACGGTGACCTCGGTATGTCCCCTGAATTGTCGAGCATGTGTTTTACATCCTGCATTTGTACTTTTATTTATCACTTCTTTCCTTTAATTTTTTTATTTGTTGTCTTCAGCACAGCCTTAAGGGTATGCCTCACTGCTTTTCATGACACATATTGTTTGTATAGGTGACAAACAAACATTTTAATCCTTGCATCTAAAGGTTGAGAGAGTAACTTTTTCTGGAAATCTGGAAATAATAAAATAACAGGACTAGAATATGTTCCCGGGTGCCTCTGTCCTGTTTTCGGCTTCCAGTAAGCTGCACTTCTACAGTGAAAATTGCAGCAAACTAAGAAAAATGGTGACATAGTGATGTCAAGAAGTCACAAAAGTAAAGGCGGGACTACAGATGAGGCATTTCAGGAGCAGTGATTTCTGTGGGAGAGAGGAGCTTGGTGTGGACTTTGAGCTTCTTAACATTCAAGACCTGCACAGAAACCTATAAAACACACTGAAGGGGAGGGAAAAAATGTAAAAGCCGACTTTAATAGTATACCTGAACAATCAAGTTACGAGATTCTTATAAAAATTATTCAGCCTGATACCTGATAAAGCAGTCCTACTGTAATAGAATGATCTAATGCAACTACATATAGTTCAAGGATAGCTTTACAAGAAACGCTTAAGAAATTCTCTGCCAGTTGGCAAATTTCCATCTTCTCTATACCATGACATCACGCTTACAATAAGACTGCGTCTATATGTTAGGATCAAAATCACTTTTTTTTTTCCTCAAGGCTTCAAGGAGCCCAGTTGGAAACTGAGTCACGCAGGGGTTCTGCTGTATGTCATGTTGGCTCCCTGCAGATCCTCCAGCTCCCTCTGATCAGGACATTCCCTCAGCTTCTCTCTGTCACTAGCAGTCAGCTTCTACAACTATGTTTCTATTCTTGTTCTCGATAAAAAAAAAAAGAAGGGTTTATCCAGCCTCTGGGTCATCTCAGCTGTGTTTCGGAATCGCGGGTCACAGCTGGGTAACAGGTAAAATGCGTCAATACACTGTAATTAACCATAGCTGCGAGGGTGCCACAAAATGTGCCTCATTTTCGACTGAAATTAAACTGATGGACCATGATGACCTGTTTTAAGAAGTGATGCAATAATAACTTATTGGGGAAAGGAGAAGTCACCCTAAATCAGAGTTCATGTGTGTTATTCCTGTGGTCGCAGATGGTTCAATTCATCATCATTTCATTAGTACGGATAAGTCACACAGAGGCCTCACAAAGAGAATCGACAGCCTGGTCTGTGATTTTATAGTGTGATACAAAAATGTGTGTCGTGCTCAGTCCTACAAGATATTTTTAATCCCGATGATGTGAGAAAGTGTCACTTATTTTTGGTTTTGTATCCCGCCACTGACTCAATAAACATCTTTATATAGAATCCAAATCTGTACTCGTTGACTGATTGAAATTCAGCACAGGCCCGTCTCGATGCAATACAATATGATGCATTTTAAGATGATTAAGTATGATAGAATTGTTGTAAACACTTTTATTATTCCATTATTTCTACCAGACAGTATTTTGGCCAATGGCTGCAGGAGTGAGTTTTTGGCATCGATAGGAGGGAGAAAAAGATGTAAATTAAAATGGACTCAATGTAATGATCTTGATAAAAACCTTTTTAGATGATGAATTATATTCTGTTTGGGCAGATTTTGGTGCGGTCTCATTTTGTTGGAGGCAAAACAGAAATCAGTCAACTCGAGTTAAGCCTTTTTCAGACGAGCCATTGTTTATTCATAATGCAATGCTGCTATAGTCTACAGCATATATATCTGTATGTCTACAGTAATTGATTTTGACCACGCAGAGCTGCTGGTGAGTGGAGATACTTTATATTTTATATTATATTGATAGCTTTTTGATGGAAGTGTTACAGCTGGCTGTAGATAACGTGGCTGTAGATAACACGAGACGGACAGAAAACATGTCAGCCGAAAAGGCCACATTTAAATTAATACACATCATTAAATTATAGTCCCGGAGATGTGTTCTTGGTTAAAACATATATCTAGTATTTTCCTATATGTGG
This sequence comes from Diplodus sargus, assembly GCA_903131615.1. Lineage (NCBI taxonomy): Eukaryota > Metazoa > Chordata > Actinopteri > Spariformes > Sparidae > Diplodus > Diplodus sargus. The sequence continues at coordinate 76,722 of CAEMYA010000179.1, read as the reverse complement.
TGTAACATTCGCCAAAACGAATTAACTACTGAATAAAGGCTATTTTTAATCACCCAGCAATAACATTTATTTCTAGCAGAGAAGCACTGGCTGTGTGCTTGGGAGCGCTGGGTTGAACAATGACGGGCCCCGGCAGCTTTCTGAAAAGTTCAGGGATTTTCAACTAGAAGCAGCAAAACGCTGTGAAAATGCTGGGAGAGGTGCTCTTTCTCTAGGTGGCCCAATACTGCTGCAAACACTCTGATGCTGGTGCTTATTGGACATGGGCCCTTAGTTCTACAGTGTCAGCTGTACATGGATGGTGGCTTTGTGCTAAACAGTCATCTTTGTATTTCAAGGCAGAAATGCACTTCAACACATCGAGAACATTTTGGGAGTCAAACTCTAGCTGCCACAGAACATCATGCTTGGATTTATTACTCAGCAGTGGTTGTGGATGCTTGTGTTGGCTGTAAACTTGCTACAGCCTTGTAAAACAAGATGTAGCAAACAGGTAATCAGTTGGTCACATAATCTCCCTGTTTGCCATTTGAAAAAATTGGGCTGACAAGTAATTTTGAATAAAGTAAGGGTTGGGGTTACATTATACTGAGATATTGAACAGTTGACTTTTACAGGACTTGGTATTAAACCACAGCAATGATGTCAGAGTACCTCGGAGTGTTGGTGTGTACACTACAGACCATGGAATGGGGCTCAGCAGCCTCCCGACTGAGACCGACAGAAACTAGTTTGACAACAGAGGTGATTTACAGCAGCTCTGACCAGGACCTACGATCATAGGTATGACTTTTTTAGAAAACCAGAGAACTTAAGTAATTATATTCAAACCTTTCTTTGATGCTGAAATGATCTCATCTCTAAGAAAAGTCTAGACTTAATTTAAGTGATGTAAGAACCCCATCAGAAATGATCTGAGCTCAAGTACAAATCTAAGAACATCATTAGAAATAAGGCCCCGTGCAATCTATAACTGTGATTCGAGGGCTTAAAGGTAAATCATGATGAGTTACTAGACACCCGACTGGGAGAGACTACAATGAATCATTAAGTAATGATAACTTCATAAATATCTGTGAATCCACCTTCTGATCACATTCTTCACGAGTTATTACTGATTAACAAAGAACCACCTGCTGAGTGGCACAAACTAGTAATGACTCATTAATTACAAATTACTGCATCATTACTTACCCTTTTTGTGTACCTTCAAGTAACAACATAATACAGAGTTGTTACCAAGGAGACTCATTAAATACTAGTTACTTAAATAACTTAATCATACAAATGAATCATTCATTACTTTGCATACTTACTACATAGTCTACATGGTAACTACTTACGTATTAAGTTTCACTTCACTTGAAGGAACACATAAAGAGTAACTAATCATTATTTCTGGTTGGTAGTTAATCAGTGACACCTCATGAAGAAAGTGGTCAGTACGTCGATTCAGATATTAGTGAACTTATCATTACCTAAAGATTTATATGGAATATTCCAGTTTGGTATCTACTAATTCATCATCATCTACCATAAAGCCCTTGAATCATAGTTATTCAGGAATTACTTATTCATATAACAATTCATTAATGACCAAGTCATTCCTGATTCATGCCTTACTTGCTCCTTAGTACCTACATACATTTTTGGGTACCTTATTGTAAAGGGTTACTGATTTTGAACTAAAGTACAGCCTTTATCTCATTGCAGGGGGAAAAAAAAACAAGAGTTATTTTCATGTACAACCATACAGAAGATACACTGAACAGTTGTAGTGTTTATCTGATCCCTGATCAGTGCAACCTCAGATGATTCATGTGGTGAGAGAGCATTCTAGCTAAATTGCTGTGCAGTGTAGATGTCATTCCTCTTTGGGCAGTTTTGGTAGTTACCAATCAGGTTTATGATTATACCACCAAACCTGAGTGGAGTAGACCTGACCAGGAAAACTATCCCGGGGAAAACCAATATGGATTGTGTTAATCATATTTACGATCCTGCCAACAGAGACACATATATGCTGCCCAGTGTATTAAATCTTATCTTTTTTAATTTATAACACCAGACAGTTGAAATGACTCGTCTAATGGGGCCAAAATGTCAAGTCTGTGCTTATTCACATCACTATTGCTGTTCCGAACAAAAACATCTACTCATCTCATTCATGCAATCCTTCCACTCTGAGGAAAATACAATTTTCTCACATACTGCGAGGAGAGCATTTGCATATGAAGACAAAGGTGTAAATTATCTGAACTCACTGGAGACCAGGCTCAGAGTGAATGAGTTGTCTTTTGTATGTATGAGTGTTACTCATACACTTCTCTACATCTGCAACAGCTCTGACCTTTTGATCAAAAGGCTGCTTGTCGAAGATTTCTATCAGTCTGATAAGATCGGGGTGGGCTTGTGTTAATTATGACATGCATCTGTCTTCCTATCTGATGACAGAGAATTTTCATCTCAGTATTTAAAAAATAGATATGTCACTTTTAATGATTTGTTCAACTGTGAGGGCCAAGTGCTCAAGATCTCTCATTAGCTCCCCAGATTGGATGAGATTGGTTGGAACATGACATTATAAAACTCAAATTACTCAAAACTAGATGTCTGTAAGGGATGGTACAGACATGCTATGGAAATTTAAATGCATCCAAATATAACAGGACTCTCGCTGAGGGCTCTCTGAATTTAGGCTTGTAGGCCTCCATGTGCCTAGTTCTCTGGCCAAAAGTACATGCCTGATTAATCAAGTTTTACATATTCAATTTTGTAGTGCTTAATTAATTTATTTGCTTAATTCCAGACTGAACCCTGCCACACAGAAGCAGTACCAGTAACATTTTGTGTCTCCCTCTGTGTAATGTCTTTAGACACCAGTGACATCTGCAAGCCATGTGATTGTTGACTTCTTGTCCTTTGTTAAAAGTTCTTTATCCAAATTCTGTTCACATGTTCCAGATCAGCAGTCACTTCATGATATAAAAGGACTTGATCCTGAAGAACTGCCAAATAGCTGCAGGGGACATTTCCCTTCCCTTTCCACTGAATTGGCTTTTGACACTTGCCAGAGGGTGCTATTGTGCAATTAGCACTTTACCACAACTACTAGTGACAGTGTCATAATTCCCTTTCACACATGCACCGCAACCCTGAACTTATCTAGACATTACCCAGAGGAGCCGTACGCGAGAACGCAAATGTCTGAATCAGTTAGACCACCATCTAGATGAGCCCATCTTATCGTTTGTTATTGCCTTGACTGACCGAATCAGGAAGCAGATGTGGGAGAGTATTTGAACTAAAACGGTGTTAGCAGAGTTTCTGCACTTTGCTGCCTTAATATTAGCTGGATAGCATGAGCAACATTGACATTTGTTAATTAACAGCAACATTAACTTTCCCTAGCATAGGCACCCACTTACGGGAGCAGGTGATTCGAACAACAGCGGTGTTTGGAAATGCAGTGGCAGAGAGGTGATGGAATGTCACATTCAGTGACTTAACATATCTTTTTTGAAAATTTTGATACCTTAACAACAAAAACATATTAGTATGGTAGTAGCCAAAGATGCCAAAAACTAGTTAACTAGAGACCGACGTCTGTTGGTCCAAACCTGATTCTTCATAGATTGTCTGGAGTACATATGAGAAAATGATGACACTCAACTGTTCATAAATTTCTTTTGTATTTAACATTAACCAAAATATGTGATGCAAATTATATATATGAGAAACACTCAACAATTTATTAAGAATAGCGGAAGAATTGGCGCATCCTGATTGGCTCTTTTAACCAAAAGACACAACACTGGCCACACTGACTTACTGTCAAAATAAAAAATAAAACATAAAAGGGAAAAGGACAACAAAATGCACAAACTGAGAAAATTTTTTTGTCATAACATGCCATAAGAATATTGTGTTTTCCCTCCCACAGTTAAATCCGTAACCTTAGACTGACCCTCTACATGTGTTTGTCATTTAAGTGGAGCGCTTCTGTGTGCTGATGTGTTGGCATCAGCACGCCTCGTGTAGAGTAACGAGTCAAGGTTCATGTTGGGTGCAGCCTTAACGGGTTTCTTGCCTCATTAACTTAAACAAGAACTGATTAAAGTCCAACTCCCACTGAGCAATCTGGTAGATTGTGTGGAAGAAGAAACAATATGTATTTAGTCTGCTCATGTAAAATGGCTAACAAACTGTCCCAGATTAACTAGAGCTACATAATGTAGAATATTTGGTAACATGTAGTCCAAACCTACGGCACAGTTTAGTGAATGTCATCTGAAATTTAATTCAATACTACATGTGACATAACCAGTCTACTCTATATACTATTTAGTAGTTTCTGTTCATACACTGCATATTGTACTCACAAAGTGACAATTCACAGCTGCTTTACATTTCCTGTTTAGCGAATTTGGTAATGTAATGTTAATGTAAATGTAATATGATAATCTAACATTTACATAGTTTTGCTTCATTTTAACTCTATTATCATGTCTAGTGTAGATAAAACATGATAAAGGGCTCTCTAGGGTATGAATGTATCTTGCCTTATACGGCAACAGGAGATGCACTTCATATTGTTTCAGCCCTGTGGCAACACAAGGGCGAAAAACATACTTTAGCATACTGATTCCGCCACTGTGCAGTATAGTTGTTGCTGACAGCAGCTATCTTAGCATTTTATATGAAGCTGGAGAAAAATCCTTATTCACAGGTTAATAATTCTAAGGGCTGCAAAAAATGATTATCCCATTATTGATTCATCTGATTTTCACAATAAATCTTTTAATCCTTAAGTCCATAAAATGTCAAAAAGCTGTCAAATGCTCATCTCTATTTCTCAGAGCTCAAAGTGAAGTCTTCAGAATACTTCCAGCAGTCCAAAACCCAAAGACTCCTCCTTCACTCTCATAATTAAAAAAAAATGCATTTAAGAAGCAGGAACCAGCCAATGTTTCACATTTTTGCCTGACAATTGACTGAAAGGATTAAACAGTTTCTCGAAATAGCTGGAAACTATTAACGCCAGATCGATTAATCGACTAATCAATGAAGCTCTTGTCAAGAATCGGGCTGTTTTCCAGAACGCTAAATGGCATGATGGAGCGAACAGTCAAGAGAGAGAGCAAGATTTTCTCTCCACATTTCTTCCCTCTGTTACAAAGGAATAACAAAACTTTTCAAACTGTCAGGGGTCACTTTGAGTGGAGAAACAACTTTACACAAAAGGAGTAGCCTCTGTGGGTGGTTGTGGCTGCTGCCTGATTCCAGCAAATGAACAATATGCCTATAGGGCACCATTCAGAAATATGTGATCTCCGCAAATGTCTCCGCTCCCCTCTGAAAACCACACTTTAATAATTCAAACATTTGCTGAGAAAGAACCAGAGCCTTGTGAAATTAAAATTAATGTGACAAGAGGGAGAAGAAAAAAACATATTGCGAACACAGTACATTCTCATCAAAAAGTCCAATGAAAGAAAAGGCCACAAAGTATAAGATAAGAATTGTTGTACAATAGTCGCAATTGTAATAATACTGGCACTTCAGAATAATAGGAACCATTTGTGGCACAAACAAGGCAGATAATGACATAAAAAGACTAGGGACAAACAAAATATTGTCTGTCCTTACAACACGAGTGAGTCTGAAATCTCTGGATGAACATGTTTTTATCAAAAAAAAAAAAAAAGGCCTTAAAGCACAACATGACAAATTACACCAAATTATACTATTAACTTCTAAGAAAGAGCTCTTGTTGTTAAATTTAACACAGCTAGAGAGAAGAGCTGGGCATTTCCTGGCTTTCATGTGAAACTCCACTTAGTTTTGAGGCTCATGACGTTCAGTATGTCGGGCAGAGACAGCTTTGTCTGAGTCCCTCATAGGCTAAAGTTGGCATTGCTGTAAACCTCCTCAAGGAGCTGCAGCCCTGCTCTCCCTGCATAGAGGTGATTTCATGCTACTTTCTGCCTGATTGCACATCCACCGACCTCATCATGACACAAATAGCACTTGGAGTAGCGCGGAGCCTCCTCCTTTTCCCCTTTTGATTCCAGCTGATTTCCTGCGGGCTTTTATTTTCTGACGTTGTCTAACCTGAGCTGGCACACGGTTGGCACTAAAACCGCAAACGAGGAATCAAAGGGAAGCTTACATAAGACAAATGGGTTTACGGGTGTGTATCGAAAATCCCTGCAGGAGTAAAATGGTTCACTGGGGGTCCATCTAGCAACTGTTTTCATTCACAGTTACGATTATTTTTAGTGATTAATCATTTAGTTCAGTCGTTCCCGGCCAGTATTCTGAAGTCCTCCAAGGGCTCAACCCGAGAGGTTGTCAGATTATTTTTACATGCCACATACGCTGAGTGCGGGGGCCAACCAATATGGCTTTTTCAGGGCCGATGCAGATTCAGATAATTAGAAATCAAGACTGAAAACTGATATTTGGGACCTATATTCCGTGTCTACAGGCTATTAATTTGGACAAGTATCCAATCAGACAGTATCATGGGTGGGACATTGTGTGTGAGGTTCTTGTGAATATCAGCCCAATAATTGGTCAGTGTCAATCCTGTAATTGGTTTTCCCCTAGCTGAAAGACTCATGGAGGTAGCCAGATGGATGGTCAACCCATCCATCTGTGATTTACTATCACAAAAGACAAAGAAAGAAGAATCTTCAATATTTGGAAGCTGGATTTAGTTGATTAATGTTTTCTGTCCCTCTGACCATTCCATTAATTGTTTCAGACCTTCACATGCCAGTTACAGCTTCCTCTGCGCTAAGGTCAGTTGGTGTTCTCTGTCTGAGAGATGTAATAATCACTGCTATCAGTTTATCTTTAAACTCCTGATACGAAATTGCCATCATGATTGCTTCTTTTCTGCATTTTGTTGTAACGGACCAGTTTCAACTTTGCTTCAATAACTGGGTGGTTCTTTAGGTGTTTCGTGCCAGCACTGATCCTAGACAGACTGCTTTAAGTGTTAGTCTCTCTTGGAATTTTTTGCAATGTAACCAACAACGGAATTCTCTTATGTCTCTTGGTTCATTTAGGTCTTTACTTAACAACCATCCACTATCTGCTCAAAAATGTTTAAACGGCTTTAAATGGAAAAATGGGGGCCTCCCTCAATTGATTCCCCAAGTTTATAAATAAAAGTTTGTATGAATGAGTGTGACGAGGGGTCACAAGTGGACACTTTTAAGGGCTCAAAAGACAAGAATGTTTTGGTTTTGTTGGATTTATATATGCCTGAAACAACCTCGCGCAGATTTTACTGTGACATACAAAGTGTGGCATCACACTAATTTGATGTACAGACTCAAAGTTTTATTTAACTGGCAAAAGACAACTTTTTTTTTGTTTTAACTTATCATTCTGAAAAATGTCGTCTGTACCATGTATTGACCCACTACCTACAAACCTTGCTTTCACTACATTAAAAACAATAAAGGTTGCATTACAGGCAGTGACGCTAGTAACGCGTTACTTAGTAACGCATTACTCTAATCTGACCACTTTTTCAGTATCGAGTAATTAAAGTCAGATTAAAGTAACTTATTCAAGTCAGTATGCGTTACTATTATTTTTGTCATTTTCCTCAGTAAAAATATTTTTTTGCTTTCTCCTTGCGTGTTGGGAAGTGATGTCGCATACGTGAGAAGTCACATTTTCTGCACCAGGACAATTCAAGTGTAACACCACGAAGCGACAAAAACACAAACAAGAATGGAGGGAGGACAGAGATGCGCGTTTCTCGCTGGAAATACAGTCATTATTTTGAGTTTGTGTCAGCACCTGCTGAATGTAACTAATAAAGTAACTTGTAATCTAACTTAGTTTCTTTTAAAAACAAGTAATCATACCATCAACAGTGACTATTTTCTGCTTTTGGATCTGATGCAACATCATCTCTCTCAATGTCCTGCCCACAACACTATCTGATTGGTAACACATCACAATTTCTAGCCTCTAAACAATAAAAGAATTTGAATCCGCGCAGTATCTAAATTCATCAAATAAATGCTGTGAAGAGAAAGTGCAAAGGAGCAGAAAAAGGAAATACTCAAGTAAAGTACCTCAAAACTGTACTTAAAAACAGCACTTGAGTCAATTGTACTTACTGCAAATGAATATCGGTTCCAAAAATCGATTTACGTTCTCCTTGATTTCTAATACTCGGTTTTGGTATCGGCCCTGAAAAAGCCATATCAATCTACCCCTAATAGAAACCGAGGTAAAACAAGAGTCAGGCCAGCATTCTTTCTACCAGATCAGTGATTATTAAAATCCGCCTACTTATTAATGCAACCAGGTGTTTGACTCTGCCTTTGTAGCACCGAGACAGATAAACCTATTATTAAAATGTTTTTGTTAATGCAGATAAACCCGTCGTTCAGTCCGCAGCTTCAGCGCCATAACGAGTTCACTACCTTCTATGTGTGATACTGCAGGAAAGCTATTTGTAAAGAGACTCCGTGAGTGTGTGTAGGCAGGTGTGTTGTTCGTTTTAATTACACTTACACTGCGCACAGTTGTAATGTAATGCTACCGCTACTTACACGCATTACTCACAATCCAATATGCACACATCTAGTGTGTGGAAGTGCTAGTGCAAACTTTTGCAGTCACAAAGACCGTGGTGGAATAAGATGTTTGTGTGTTTTTGACAGAACAAGTGAGGGTGGGTGGGTTGATGCTACTGTTATCTGAGGATGAAGTATACCGTGGCTGCCAAAGCCTGTGGCAAGAGGGAGGGGCAGGTAGGAGATTATAAAATTCAATTTAGGGCAATAGAGGGGGTGTATCTTTTTATGTAAGGTGCCACTGGGCTGCTTTCCCCTTTACAGTTTAAGCCTCAAACACACATGCACACACACACACACACATACATACACTTTCAAAAATCTGCTATAGAATCTCTTCTCTCTGTTTCTCATGATATCCAGTAAGACATAAGATCCCTATTTGTCTTCGCTGCAGGGCCAAGCCGAGCTCCAGATGCTGCCAACATACCGCTCATTGGGGTGTGCGTTGACTATGTACGACTGTATCTCCACATGTGTGATAGGGAGGAGCGCCTGGGGTGTAGATGCACGTTTACAGCATTTCGCTACATGCATCATCATCATCATCCGGCGCAGGCCTCTGCAGGGACAACTTCTTTTGAGGATGACCCAGCAATCGAGGGAAGAGGGCATGAAATTGCCCCTCTGAGATGGTTTGGAGGTTGTTGTGCCGGATAAGTGGAAGGACTCCTCACGCCGGCATTGACGTCTGAGCAGCTCTTCTCACGGTCAGTGTTTTGAAAACGATGACGAATGGAGACGTTTTTCTCTGTTTCTTCAGCCGGAAACAAAACATGTGAGCCAAGCAATGAAAAACATATATCTTGTCTTCATTAGCCCCCTGTTGCCATTAATAGTGGCTCATTTATGGCTGAAAGCAGCCTCACAGTCTTCACTCCCACTCAAGTGTAACATGCTGGGATTTTATTAACTGCATTGAACAGAAACAGAAAGCTTTCTATAAACTATAAAAACCTCTTAATAATTCAGTCTTTTAAAACTCTTATCCCGCTTGATCACAGAAATTATGAATTTAATAATTCAAGGCCCCAGCGGATTTCATGATGCACACATTAAAGCTGCTGTTTCAGAGCCTGGTAGGGATGAATTTGGGAGGAGGAAAAAAAATAAAGCAAATGACTTAACTGGAATCGGGAATATGACGCCTACTGTATATTCATTGAGATATCTCTCCGCCGCGCACGCCTGCTCGCACTTAAGCCCTTAATGGTTCCTGAAAACTGATGAGGTAAAGGGGAGAGGGAGCGGAAAATGAAAGTGTTCTTTTAAATGTTTTTCAGAGGGAACGCCTGTCGAGTGGAACGGAACTGGAGGGGAAAATTAGCCAGGGGACATGCAAAGTGAGTGCCGCGGCTGGCTGTGTGACATCCCTCTGTCTTCAAAGCTGTCTGAGGGGAGCGAGCGCAGCATCTCCAAGAGGCAGCGAGCGCTTGAGGAAAAGACCGGAGAGAGATGGCGAACTCAAATCGCTTTTTTTGGTCCCTCACAAGAGACAATCACAACAACTCGGCGATGTGGTGCTGATTTTACTTGGATTGCTCCTGCGATGGTTTATGCCGCATTTATGCCGTACCAAGTATTTCCATCCATTTCTCGAGGTTCTTTCAGACTTGCATGTGCTTTGGTTCAATTTCACCCAACCCATCAGACCATTCTGATCATTACGGACACTTACCGTGTAAAATAGGTAGAAAGAAAGGAAAAGTTAGACTAAAACAGAGGGATAACAGAAAGGAATGAAATGAAAAGGTAAAGAAGGAACAAATTAATGAAAGGAAAAGGGGTGCAGCGCCACCGTTACATTAGATGATACAACTGGGTGCTTTGTAATGAGTTTATGATACTTGTGAAATGGAACACATCAAAAGTCGTTATTGGTGGTCGACTGTTTCACATTAATTTAGGTATTTCATTTGATTTTTTTGGTTCAATGTGTTATTGAATTTGTGTGTGTTATTTTCTATGTGAAATGTGAGCAAATGTGTATTATAGCCACAAATGTACAGTAAATTGAATTGATTAACATAGATTTAGCCTGTTATCATCTTCAAATATGTGATCTGGGGCACTTCCTCTGAATGAAAAGGCAAAGTGTAGGCCTACAACAGTACCACAATACATGAAATGAAATTTACTCTATTAAAAGATTTCTGAGAGGAGTACCCCTGACCCTTTTAAAATTGTCCCACCTGGGTTTTAAATGCTTCCTACGCCCATTGACGCTTACCATTGACACTGCGAAGACATGTCATTTTATCCCAGTTTTGTACTATTTACTGCTGCATTTGTTGAAAATTCTGACAAAAATGCAAAGGCTTCTTTATGTCGACGTCTCTGTACCTTTTATCGGCAGCTGCTTTGATGCGTTTATGTGCACACAGCTTACAGACGGCACTTGAGGGCTGAGGCAGTGTTGGAATGACACATTCGCAATTTTCTGCAAATTTCAAAAGCGCCTCCATCTCTATTCAGCTACTGGTAACAGCAGTGATGCAGGCCAGAGCGCTGGTGCCCTCCCCTCCTCAATGTCAACTGACACAGATGGCTGCTGACACTGAAAATATGAAGAGTGACCGAGGTGCTGGTAAGATGATGCTATATTATCATTAATATTGACAGGCACACTATGCAGGATTTGTTGGTTGCTGTTCGCAAAAACACAAATTGAAGCTCAACAAGGGAGAGTGAGCAGCAGCGGTCAAGCGAGATGCAGAGACAGCGGGGAGAGGGAGCGACGGTAGTTGGACTAGGCAGTGAATCAGGGAAATTAAACATTATTTTTTTATAACTTGATGGCGGTTACATTCTAAAGAACAGAAAACAATCCTGTGGGAAGGTGCCTCATTGCCAGCTTTTGTGTGAGTGGCCGCTGGCCAGCCCCGTTTCTTTGTGTGTTGATCAGCTGCACCCCTAGCCATGTTCAGACAGACACAGTCCTGGCACATCGACAGGCTGAGGGGTTTATATGAAGCAATGTCTTCATGCAGAAACTTAGACATGCCATGAGGGAAAACGATTTCAGGAGGGCTTGGCAAAATAGGTTTTTGAATCTAAAATACCTGAATACTCAAAGTGGAAACAGACAACTTTACCCCTGCCCTAGCATTTCCAACCGTATAATTGTTGGTGCCGCTGTAGCAAACACAACCTGATCGGTTTTTGTTTCCCTCAGAGCAGCAAATACCAGCTCAACACCGGCCAGCTTCATTTTCTTGGGAGATTTCGTGCCGAGTGGAAGACAAAATTGCTTAGTGAGAGCAGGGTTTATAGGAATCCAATCTTAGCACAGATGGTGTCCATTGTTCTATAGCCATTACTCTACAGAGGGTGATTAAAACTGCCCAGAACATCATTGGAACCCATCCACCTAGCATCAGTGATATCGCTCAAGCGAGATGTCTGCACAGAACCCAAAGGATACTAAAAAAGAGAACACCCAGCCCAGCCAGTTCACCCTGCTGCCATCTGACGAATCACAAAGAAGTATCTGCTGCCGTACCACCAGACTAAACTTTAAACGAGCCAGGCTAACAGTAGGTCGAGCTTCCTTTATAAAGTGGTGAAGGAGTACTGGGCACTCTCATAAAGGGGACAGGTAACAGTCAAGTTTGCTAATACAATCTGCTGCTGGTTTGGAGTCACTGGGTCACATGACATGGAAGATATCTAAAAAACTGCACTTATTTTGTATTAATATATTTATGCTAAGTAGTTTAATGACAGTCCCTAAGTCAGTCTCCAGCAATTCAGTGCGAGGCTCTGGGAGGTGAGCTAACCGTCTCCTGCTGACACTGGGTGAACCTCAGTAAAGTCGCAGCTGGACCCGAGTGAATATCCGCCGAATATCCAACCTTTTTTTGCGGAAGCGCTGAAAATCCAGCAGCAGAAAGCATATAGAGGAAACACTGACACATCAGATAACCTTCTGCAACGATTGCAGGCTCTTTGGTGGAGCTCTGCTTTGAATGAAGTTCTGTCGTGACAAATAAATGGACTACTTGCAGAGTGAGATGAAGACATGAATCAGAGGCACAAATAACGTTGACAGCGGTGGCCGGTCATTATGTTTACCAATACCCGACCCGTGCCTTGCGCACACACATTTTTCCCATTTGTTTTGAAATATTATAGATCTGAAAAAAAATTATGAGAATAAATATACATATATATACACATCGGGATGCAACGTCCGATTCCGATCGAGTCAAACCACCTGGTCGCCCCCGATTTCAGATCACGTGATCGGATCGAGACATCCCTAATAAAAACCCTCAACAACACACACAAAAAAGTGGACCTGGTCCCTAAGGTAAGTGATGAATTGCTGTTATTCATGAACAAAACTAATGGATGTGTTTTAATAAAAGCTATGTTAGCTAGTAAAGACTACTAGACTGACTGGTGTGCTGAAAAGTAGTAATTGAGCACAGCATAGTAAATTTATTTCACATGAATATATAACAGTGGACAAACAGGACACACCTTTTTCTATTTAATTTTAGTGCTTCGCTGGGCGGCTGTAGCTCACGAGGTAGAGAAGGTTGTCTAGTAATCGGAAGATCGCTGGATCGAATCCCGGCTCCCTCTCGCCGCAAGTGTCCTTGACCAACATACTAAACCCTGAAAAATGCAACCATTACAATTCCTCTAATTCACAAATTTATCAAAATTAAGCTTTTTTAAAATTGCTTCCATTTCATGTGACCCACGGGCTGTTATCTAACCACTGTTCACATTGGAAAGCTCCTCTTCGATCATCTTTCTTCATCTCTCTTTATTTCATCCATCAGGCTCTGGGGGTCTCTTAAAAAGAGGATATAGCTTTAAATCCAGACCTGAAATCAATAAAACAAGCTCCATTTATGAGGGAAATATTCCATTTAGTCTTTGAACATGAGACAGATGTTATCCTGAAAGCAATTACACTACAGTTCTACAGAGCGGTTGTGGTTGAAATACAAACAGATACCACTGAAGAACTCACTATGTCAAGAACACTAGCTTTTTTTCCCCACAGCTCCTAATGCAGCCGCTTCTTTCTAAAGACATTCCCGTCTGAAAATGAGACTTATTTTTTAACTGCTAACCTAGTTTATCAATTCCTGAAGCACACCACAATGTTTTATCTGCTCACGAATGAAGACTCTAAGCTCATAAGCACAGTCGAGACTTATTGTAACACAATCACATGGACCCTAAACTCTCTAGTGCCACATTACAATTTAATAGAAACCTGAGAGGGGGGCTATAAAATAATGTAATCTCATGCATATTGGAGCCAAACTTTATACAGCACCATGGATTGTGTGTTTGGCATATCTTGAATCTGGCGTGTGGTTCACCCACATCCTTATTTGAATAGGCCTAATCAGACTGTTTTTGTCTGATTAGACCTTCAAATGACACCGTGGGTGTGTAAAGACTGAGCTTGATTGACATTTTCTGACTTACACATTCGCTTAATGACAGCAGAGTGGGGGGAAACATGCCAGCAGCCTGGTGGTTTACTGCCATTTTCTATTTTGAGTCACAACAGTAACATAAAATGTGACTGTTATCTTATTGTGTTACCAATTCCTTAACACGATAAACTGGAAGATTCATTTTAAAATACTGATTTGTGATTTTCATAACCTATTCTCCTCTTGCAAAGTGAAGTGTGATGTTCAGTATATCAGCTTTGAAACCTGCACCTAACTTACTTAAAATACTTCAGCTTTCACAGTTTGTTTTGTGTTTATTGTTAGTAATTTATCGTTTGCTTTGTTATACAGTGTTTTTAACATTTTTGATACATCACATTGAAAGATAGCCATTAACGGCATTTACCAGCCACGCGCGCTTCCACTGGGTTATGGCTCGTTTTCATCCTCGGTGCTTGGTAGAACTGCCAAAAATGAAAGTGTGAGTGAGCAGTAAAGCTGCAACCTCATTGCTTGTCAAGTCGCAAATCAGAGAGAAGGGTGTCCAGTTCTACTATTATGTGTATATGCAGAGCTTCTTTTTGGAAGCCAGCCAAGCTAACTGACAGGCTGACCTAACTAGTGGTAAAAACACTATATATGATAATGAACAGTAAACTTTATATACAAATTGAACTGTGAAACGTGAAGTATTTTAACTAAGTTGTGGATGAAAAAGCACAGGGACAACTCTAGACGTATACTGTAGATTTGACAAAGGACGTGCAGTTCCAGAGGATTCGGCACGCTACAGTATACAAGTGGAGAATATGGAGTGCTGCAGAGATTACATATTTTTGGAGGAAAACAGGGAATTTAGCATTGCCCTGGTACCCTCGACAAAAGGACCATGGTATTTTTTAATCAGATTTTTGATTATCAAAGCGTGTGAGATACTCACATATTTTGTTAAGCAAGATCATCTCTACAAATGACCATCACTTTTGTGATTTTTTTAAGTGCAACTACAATTGCCAGAAGTAAAAAGCGAACTGCAGGCTATTTATGAACCACATTGTGGTTGCATGGCATAACAACCACCAAGCGTCTTACTGCACTATTCTATGCATATTTTCCAATAAATAAATCAATACACAAGGTGTGAAGTTAGAGTTAGAATAGCTTGCAAATAAAATTGGCCTTTGAAGATGCAGGAGTGAGTTTAGATGCTATTACAATGACAAATTAAATGTATATTAATTTCTACCGGTATAAAGCTCCAGGCCTGTATTTGTTTAAACGTGTTTAAAATCAGATAAAGTAACAGAACTGCTTGTTGTTAAAGTGCTCTGAGAAAGATATTACAGAATGGGTACACTTGACATTACTCAATAATCACTCAAATTTAATCGCTGATAACAGCTACTTAGTATGTCAAACAGCACAGAAGTTGCAATCGACAATGTTTTGATGTTATTCAGACTACCCTGTGATACAGCTGACAGCTGTGCCCCGGAGCTGCTTGAGCTTAATTTCATGTTAGCTTCACAGACTGACAGGATTGAATCCTGGAGGTCCTGACTGAGCAACAGATAAAAAGCATGAAACAATGATATTATTGCATGATATTCTGGCTCTTACTCTCGTGCACTGGGCGGGCGCCTCATAAGGTATTAAATAGGCTCCACTTGCTTATTGAGAAAAATGTATTAAACTCTCTTGCACCGAGGTGGATTGTCAACTAGCACACACACGCAATGCACCACAAAAGTTAACTAGTCCTTGAAGTGCAGATACCCAGCAGCTGAGTGAAGGCGGGTCAGACGGTGTCACCACAAAAAGCCTCCAACAAAGATAGTAAACTAGGTTGGAAGAAGGGGAAACATGAAAGGAAAGAGGAACGGCAGATGGCAAAGGAGACTAAAACTGAGGGAGAGACAGAAAGGGATAAGATGAAGAGGTAAAGAAGAAAGAGGCGAACTAAACAAAAAGGGATGAAGGCTATAAAGGCAGGAGCTGTAGCTGTAAGCTTGGATTTTACTGCAGTGCCAGCTTTACATTAGACAATGCAAATGGGTACTTCGTAATGTGTGAAATTAGGATATTTATGCAATACGAAACATCACTGTTGGTGAATTACTGTCTCATTAGTTTAGATATTTCATCAAATCTGTTGGTTCTATGTGGTGAATTTCAAGTTATTTTCAATTTGAAATGTTAGCAGATATGTATTTTTATCCAAAAGAAAAGTGCCTCATGGGCCTCTGCCACAAAACTATTAGAAGTTAGTCATTGAATACATTTCCATATTTCAATATCTTCAACTTTCTCTGGATGAACCTGCTAAATGTAGACCTCCTGATAACTTTTAGCATGCTACTACAGCCAGATAAAGTATTAAACCACCTGTTAAAAGGTGTTATTAAAAGATTTTCTAGGGTGGGACGCCTAGACCTTTGTTAAAATTGTCCCACTCACATTTGATACGCTCACCAAGCCCATTGCTAACATGTTCAATCAGTCCCCTGAACTACAGTATAAATGATCTACAGTTCAGTTCAGCTAACTGGTCTGAATGTCTGACCTGAAGCAGAGAAAACAGTGTGGAAGTATTTCAAACTAACTGCATCTGGAAGCATATTACAGCCTTCTGCTTGTATAAGCATTGTCCAATGAAATGCAATGTTAATGTGTTGGCTTACTTAATGTCTTTTGTAAAGCAAAAGTTGATCTATGTGCTCCAGAGTACCCAAAAAAAAGTGTTAGCTTGTGTTCGTACACCCCTGGCAGTGGAGAATTCCCTGTGTGCTACAAGGCTGCAGCAGTATGGACGCAGTTCTGTCAGATTGAAACAAGCTGAGTTGTTCTTCGGCCTCAACAGAGTGGGATGAAGTTTTGTAAGAGGGTGCAGTGGTGTGCGTAGGTTGTCAGCTCTTTCGTTGGAGTTCAATAATCCATACAAAAACGCTGAACGGTGATGATGTACTCCACTCTGTACAGCAATTAATCAAGTTCTTAACTCTGAAATGGATTCAAAAAACAGGCCTTCTTTGAAGATTAACTTCTCTAAAGTGATTTGAAATTGCAAAAGACAAGAACCTCCAGTCTTATCTGAATCAGGCACTGTTAAATGTGTAAGATACAGCTCCTTGGTTTGCAAATTACACTCTTTAAAATATGATTGGGATATTGACATAATTAATTGTACAGCCCTACCATATGTATATGTAGGCTCTCTTTTAAATGGCTGATTGTGTTACTGGATGTGCTGATGTCTACTGTCTGTGGGCCTGCAGCTAATGGCTTTGCCGACATTTCAGGACCAACTGGTTTGCACTTCAATTTTTTTTTTCTCCAAGTAAGAGATATTGTAGCTGTCAGAAAATCCAAATAACTCCTCGAGACGACCTGAAATGTATTTACCACTCACATTTACATTCTGCACAATGTGAAATGAATGGGGCATTAGTGAATGAATTCTGGTGATCTCAGCAAACTCCCTGCAAAGCTGCATCCAACTTCAGCTTGGCAGAAGTCTAATCAGCCAGAGTAAATGATAACACCTGTCTGGGTTTGCAGAGCCTATTAAGTTAGGAGTCTCTAGCCTCAAAACCTTCAGGACCAGTGCGAAAGCGGAAACCGTATCCTGCTGGGCACTGACACCATTCTGTGCCAGTTTTGACAATACCTCACTGAATCCTAGCCGCAGCAGGGTAAATGTGTTGTGTTACCTTTTGTTTTTCCACATTGCCATCCGCAGGGACTGCTGGCGCTGCACAGGGCCATAATGAAAGGCACAGCCAGCTGTGCTGGCCAGCAAGGTGGCACTTTCATCAAACTAAACGAGGCTTACGCCAGCTTCTCAATTATTAAACGGCTGAAATAAGCAACAGAGTAGACCCTCCCCCCCCTGCAACAAAATGCTGTGACACCCGTCAGTGATGTTGAAAAGGAAAGATTGTTTTTGAGATGGTGAGCTTTGGATTAGGTTTGCGTCGTGAGAGAGACAATACACTGGCGCTGCTTGCTCCAGAAATACTTGCAGTGGTTGATGAGAAAATTAGAACGCCGCTTTTCTTTTGTAGCAAACTGCAGTTGAGCTGCTTGTTGGTGCCAGATGTATGACTAACACAGCAGGATCATACATAACACGGCCCGTGATGGGTGCTTATACCTTACTTAGGTTCCAGAATAGATCAGTATGTCATAATCTTAATTTGTTTATGACATACCATATATTTAGCAGAGAGCATAGCAGCAGCCTCAAATTGATTATACATGAATGACAGGTTGGGGACATATCTAATTTATGTGTCTTTAAAAATACATCATGCTGTTTTATATAGTCTGCAAAGCAGAAAACTTGGACGCTACCATCCAATTATGAACGTCAATAATCTCAAAATTAATCATCTGCAATGGCAGAGTATTTCTTACCCAAGTCCAGTTGGGACTGTTGAGTAGAACTTATAAACTCTGAGTTTAAAGAGGCACAAAATCAACGTACAGACGAAACATCTGCCTCCTGTCAGTTCCAGAATACGCACGTCCAAGTTGAACTTTAACCGCTTATTCTGCCAAAAAAATCTGAACTCTGAGAAAATGGCCTTGCACCACACAAACTTGCATATTTGGTGTTACAGCAGGGTAAGCAAACTCCCGAGCCCACACATTGAGCAATGCACACAGATTTTAGTTCTTTCTTCCTGCCAACTGCATTTTCCATCTCTAGAGAGGCAGATGCCGCTGGGCATGCTCAGGGAGTCAGCTCTGTGTTGACAAAACCAAAGGTACCATTACTGTACAGTATGTGTTTTCAGTAGTTCTTGGGTGACAATGCAGTACTGTGCATCATCAAGGAACTGCGGCTCATCTCATCTCACAACATAACACTTTTCCAATCATTGAGAAGACAAATCTTCTCCACCCTGCCACAGAGACATGAGCTGCAATTGAAAGTATGTAAGTGGAATTTCTGAATGTCTGAAAGGAATCTGCATGAATAGCTTCCTAATTGGCTATTTTACATTGGCTTGGCCCTTTAACCACCACTGCTGTATACCCCTCTGAAGTATTCCTCCACTCAAAGAAAGCACCTCAAAGAAAGCCCCGCTCACTTTTGATTGCTTGATTAGCTGCTACCTTAGACTGCAAGCATAAATTGCAGTTTCATGTTTGTTTCCTTTGAGCGGTGCATCTCGATGCCGCAGAAATCCATTTGGTCTGATAATACTGCTTCTCACCCTTGCCTTTAAAGTGACTTAGATATTATATGTAATCATAATCCACGACAATCACAACAATTCGACAATAGCTCCAAATGTTGGGGCAATCACGGAGGGAAACTAAATCCCTTGTAACTGCCAAGCTTTGAATAACGATAATGAATCAATAATGAATAGCAATGTGCCTTGCCTTACATAACTACATCATCCAGCACATGGTAATTAGTAAATTCAGAATATCACAAAGTATCCTTACTTGTTCAACATTTGCATCAATTTTTTATCTCACCGCCATTGTATAATTTACTGTACCTTCACAATAATGAGATAATACAACTTGGCCCCAAAGTTGGGAACATACCTTTTAAATTTAGCACACTCAGTCTTTTTGTGAAAACGGAGTCAAAGCTATTGTAATTTCCTCTAATTAGGACTTTTTACAGTGACAGGGCTGTTATCGTACCCCTACGTGTCAGGTATTTTGCTGCATTTTTGTTAGGTATTTTTTAAAACTTTTTTATTAACCTCAGTCAGACCCATTGGCCAATCTGCCAGAGCTGTACACTCATTTTCTTAAAAAAGCACGATTCCTGAGCACAAATAAAGACGACCCACTAGTGTTCGGGCTGGGGATTGTAATTACCCTGGTTTATAAATATATTCCCTATCACAGCGGGGGGATCAACATTTAAGCCATGACATAAGCTTTGGGATTACTGTACCGCCTTGCCTCTGTGCAGGTTACCATAAATCTTCTCCCACAAGTAAGGGAGTGTGTTCCAGAGGTACCCAGGTTTACACTAAAGGGCTGCTACACTGCACATTCATATGTGGGGCCATGCAGATCACAAACCCTTGCCATCTTTAAAGGATGTAATGAACAAGTTAACATGCTCCTCTTTTTAGTGCTATGAAAGGTGTCTTAAAACTCACCTCGCCCACCACGCGAAAACTGTCAAGTCTTAATCAATACCAATGCACTTAACCCACCCTTACTGTGAATTTTGTACAAACTGACAACATTGTGTCTTTCAAACTGAATAGACTTAATGGCAATTTAAAATCTTCCATTATCTTCCATTACAAGAATAAGTGCTGTAGACACACAGTTATGTAGCAGTGCATCTTATCCCATCCTGAACATGCACACGCGGATGCGCACACACAAACAATCAGTGCAATCCAAACAAATTGCTTAAAACATGTATGATCCATGCCATGCTGATGTGGGGAGGTGTTTGCAACACAGTTAGACAGTATCCAATTATTCATGGACCCTTGACGTAGACAAACCATGAAAACATTTGCAAAAGGAAATTTAGATAACAAATGAGAGGAAAATATTTTGTTGCAGAACAGTAATTAATGCCACACACAATTAACATCAGCGCTGAACCCATGATGTAGATTGCTTCCCCTGGACCAGATTAGTTGTTTTCTATTTCCCACTTTAGGGGTTTGAAACTAAAGCCTGAATAATTGGAGACATCTAACATTTGAAGTCAAGCGTGTTATGAACAAATAGTCAAGGGTGCTTAGCTGTGATTCAACAGTGTCTTGTTACAGGGCATACTTGATAAAGGATTTACCTCTCTGTTGAGCCTTTGTATTTTGATTTGAGTTTTTATTTTTAGGCTGATGCGATGGATCATACCTCACACTCCCTGGAGCCAGAAATTGTGCAAGTGCAGGAACCAGTGCCATTGCCTAGAACCTCCAATGCCTCTGGTGTGGCAGCAGGGTTGTAGCTCATGTAATACTCTTGCAGCTGGGAGCTCAGGTTCTGCTCTGGCTCTGGACTCTTTTTGCGACGCTTCCGCCCCACCATGGATCGCTGGTGCAGCAACCTGGTTGCACCTGGATAGCGCCGCCATAGCACATAGATAATTGTCAAGAGTAGGGACATGCTGAAGAAGAGTGCCACGCTGCCCACCACCACCTTGTGAAGAGTCATGTGCTCCAGTTCTGGGGGTGGTATAGGAGTGGGGCGAGTGCGAGCAACTGAGTCTCTTGGGTCTTTGCTCATATGCCCTGGAAAGGTAGGATGAGGAATAGGTCGAGGTCGGAATGGTGGAGGAGGACCGAAGGTATTGGTTGGTGGCATAGGTGGAGAGCCACTCGTAGGGGCATAGGTTGGTTCAGCGGTTGCTTCAGAAATTAGCTCAGACATTGGTGAGGGGGTTTCTGTGAGAACGTAATCTGTTTCCTCGCAAATACCATGACTCCTGGTGGCTTCCATAATTTTTTCTCCCTGGAGATACTTTGGGCTGCTGCATATCATGGTGGTGTCTTTACTTCCTCGAAAATTCCTCAACCAAGCCACGAGGGGGCAGATGCCAGTTCCACAATCCCACATGTTCCCAGCAAGGCTGATGGTGGTTAGTGAGATCCATGCTGACACTGCCTCCTGAGACACATTGGACAATTTGTTGGATTCCAGGTTGAGGACTTGAAGATTGGGCAAGCAGTGAAACACAGCTGGGTCCAGGGTCTGGATTTCATTTCCAGAAAGATCAAGTTTCTGCAGCGTATACCAAGTCCACGGAAGGCCCTGGTTAACGACTCTAATGCGGTTCCACTGCAGATAGAGCGATCTCAGGTTGGCTAAGCGTGGAAACAGAAAAAAGTTGATCCGTGAGAACTGGTTGTGTTCCAGGTGCAACTCCATCAGCCTCTGTAGCCCCAAAAAGGTGGTACGGGTAAGAGCCTTGATTCGATTGTAGCCCAAGTCTAGAAACTCCAAACTTCTGCATTCCAGGAAGGCTCGAATTGGGATGTTGGAGAGGCCATTTGAGCGTAAGTGTAGGTTTTGTAGCTTTCGTAAGCCATGGAATTGCCCCGGCTGCAGGATTTCCAGTTTGTTGTATGACAGGTCCAGACTGCGAAGATTGGGAATTCCATGGAATGTTGAATTATGCAAGGATGTGATCCTGTTGGAGCTCAGTATTAGCTCTTTAAGCCTGCGGACCCCCTGGAACGCTCGGCTGTCAACAGCTGAAATTTGGTTGTGGTCCAAGTATATCCAAAGTAGCTGGCCGAGGTGAGCAAATTGATACGGTAGCAGGGTGTGCAGTTCATTGTAGCGCAGAGAAAGGCCTTGGCAGCCTACTGAGACATTTTCTGGGACATCTACGAAGCCAGCTGAATCACAATGGACAGTTTTTCCCTCACAGCGGCAGCTATTGGGGCAGGTGCGCTCACCAAAGCTGAGCAACAGGGGAGCCCGCAAAAGGAGGAGGAGAGGAAAGAGGAGGTGTGTCAGTCGTCCATCACACAGCAATGAACCTAGAAGAGAATATAAGACAGAGAGACACAGAAGAGAGAAATTTAAGGGCTGAACTCGAGTTCAAGTCATTTTTCGAAGGTGTCCAAATAAGCTGAGAACAAATCAATAATTGTGCATCCTCTTTCAAGCAAAAATAACTCACAACTTTTCAAACAGATTAACAGTGTGAGAAGGTTTTTTTTGTTAAATATTCATGGAAAAGCTGACTGCAATCTATTGACGTTTTGAAAATAACTTGAAAAGAACAACAATACATTCTAGCCTACGATCATAGATAATGACTCTGGTTTCTTCAAAAGTGAACTTTCTGAGATGCTGCTCTTGGCAAACATATTAATATTCTAATCATAAAGCTGCTCAAGGATGATGACCATCTGGATAAACATTCTACACATCTGTCGAGGGTTAAGACGCCGAGAGACTCACGGCTTAAATGTAATCAACGGAGAAAACCAAGTAGCAGCAGTATAATGTCAAAGTACTGTTTTCTGTTTACTGTAGCACAAGCCCTCCACACTCAGGTTTGGAGATCTGCCATGATTTGCAAGTCGCTTTTGACTGCTATGTCTGTTTAAAAAGAGAATTGGATACATGTTTCACCATGTTAAAGGAAAGTTAGGCACTTTTCTTACTTCACAGTGAGATATGCTCTGATATTTCTTACTCTCCTTCCAGAGTTGTCGGCACTCTCCCTCTCCTTTTTCTCATACAAGCTAGACCACACCATGCCCCATTTTAAGAAGGTTTAACAATCCTCCATCCACTTGAATATTTAATATAAAAGGACACTGGGGTAATGGCAGCGCTATAGTCCCAAAATCCATTAATGAACAAGATTCCAGGGTCTTGACCTTTACACAGACGTTTCAGTTTCTGAATAACTAAGTTGGCATGAATATAAAGTTTCTCACTTGTAAAAGGTTTGGAGGATGTGATCCAACTCCACTCATGGTCCACTCCAAATTTGTTCTATCTTAAATTACCTGGTCCTTTGTATGATTTAGCCGATAAAGGAACAGAAACAACAGATCATCTGAATCTAAACTTTTGTATAGAGCTGCATAGAGCAAGTAAACTCTCTTGGGCCCCCCTATATACATAGTCCTTTGATTGTAGGACAATACAGCTGGACAATAATCCTCAACATTACAGGCAAGGCAACCCAGGGTTTTTAAAAAATTTTTTTTTTTTTTGCCAAAACGTCTACTGTTCTTGACTTTCCAAGTCACTGACTCGATATAAGAACTTTCAAATTAAGGCTTACAGTTGGCCTTTTAACCTTACAATCGTGTTTGAATTGAAATTCTACATCTTGCGATACAGAGCCAACACTTCACAAGATGTGGCACTGTACTAAAACATTCTGACTGCGCTGTATGTCAAGGGACACATACTTGACCCAGGGCTCTCATCTGACCTCACTCTGAGTAATGCTCATGCAAAGGATGTTCCTATCTCAGGACAACTTTTACCCCACCTCGCTCCTGGGTCACACTGTCTGCACGAGCAGCATGTGACGGCTGCGGGTGGGTATTGGTAGTGAACAATAATGATGATAATGTGATTTTCCTTTACCCTCATTGAAAAACGGACAGCAGGAGAGAGAAAGAGAGCATGGGCGGGGGGGAACTGACCCTCACCAGATGTGTATGTTCTTTTCATATCTGTGACATATTCTACAGATGATGAAAAACGCTGGTATGCTGTCGAAATGCCAATCCACAGATCATCTTAAGGTCTATTTTTGCCGAGAACCACATACATAATGCAGAAAAAAAACGGCAAGATGCTGAATCTCTAGATTGTGTGCCACTGCAGCCCCTACCCTACACAGCTTGCATAAGCCACGAGGCTCGCGCAAGCTGTGTGGCTGCTCTGACCTGTTTACATGTATACTGAAATGAAAAGCAAGAGGTTCTGCCACACACACGCGGGCAATGCGGACTTGCCGTCGGGCACATGTCTGCTCTCAGCAGCTGCTTTGCTATTAAGACCTTCGGATTTGACAATTAACAATGAGGAGCCAGTCTGCGGCTGCATAAAGGGAGGAAGGGTGCTAATTATGTTTGGACAGGCTGAGACGGCAGTGCTTCTGAGTAGGAAGTGGGTGAAGGCAGAGACGACAAGCAGCATTGTGGAGATGTATAAGGCAGCAGTCGAAACAGGGAGCTAATTTGTTTTCTTAATATTATAGGGAGTTTCAGAGTTTATTGTTTGGTATGGGGGTAAGTTTGTGTGTGTGTGTGTGGGAGTGATAGTTGTGTACTTTGAGGAAGAGAGAGAAAACATTTCTTAAGTGGGGGGTTTAAAATACATCGCAGAAAAAACCTCCGACTTGTGTATCTTACTGTATTAATCATGCTATAGGTAATCCATTCATCCATCCATTATCTGAAACCGCTTATCCTTTTCAGGGGGGCTGGAACCGATCCCAGCTGACATTGGGCGATGGCGGGGTACACCCTGGATAATTCGCCAGTTTATCACAGGGCTGACAAATAGAGACAAACAACCATTCACACTGACATTCTCACCTTAACTTTTTTGCATTTCTTGGACTGTGGAAGGAAGAGAGAGAGAACCCACGCACACACAGGGAGGATGTGCAAACTCTGCACAGAAAAGCCCTGCCCCAGCCATGTTATAGATAATTACATTGTACAATATTACTAACTAGTATTTTCACATATTGGATGGTGGCTTTTATCCAGTTCATGTTTAATCAATGTTTTTTTTTTCTGTTTTTTTCTTGTTGCGTTCGTATTTCCTCTACACATTTCATATAAGCAAAGAATACAGTCACCTTTGTCTTCTCCAACACGCCAGTTGCCAATTTGAGAGAACACGTCTTTTACAGAACAGGGGAATGATATTCCTCAGGAAAGATTAGCATTAATTCATGCATGCTCAAGTAACTTATGAACAGTTGACCTCCTGTGAGCCGTCCCAGATCTGTGCTTTGAAATAGCTTACTACTTTTTACGGCACAAACATTTGTACTACTACACTTCTGAGGACACTCAATGCATTCACTAGCAGCTAAAAATTGGCTGTGCACAACTACAAGCTGAACCCTTAAACCCTCATCCAAACTTAACCCTCACCTCAGCCATTAAAATAAGTCCTAACCCCCAAACAGCCATTCATAGAAGTACTGACTGCGCAAAATATCCTCACTTTGTGAAAATGTCCTCTCTGCCGAGGTCCAATGGATCCCCACAAAAATGAAAGTTGGAAAGCACTCACATACATACACACACAGCCCAAATGTTGTGTTTTCTTTTGTATATGCATAGGAAGCCACTGTTTGACTTTGGACCAGGTTTATAAAAGGACAGCAAGTGAATGACATGAATACTTAAACAAAAAATGCATCAACATAGTGCTAGAATGTGCAACATCATTTTGAGAGAAATACATTGCATTCTGAAACTGTGTGGACGGACAGACTGACAGTAATAAAAAGACACAGACTGACGGGGGACTACAAAAACGATGGTAATTGCGTGAATTGATGATGCACATTGAAGTAATTCAAGTCTTCACAAAGCTGTAAATAAATAGTATAGTGTAAATGTTCAGTACAACCTTGGGGCACTATGTAACAATTTGGAGCAATTAACATGGTGGCCGTGTGTGCGGACTGTAATGTGGCGTAAAAAATGAGAACTTCTCCGTTCCTCTTGGTGGCCAATACATGCCTGTGGACGATTTGTTAGTTAGTTAGTTGTTAAATGCTCGAGTCCAGTCCAAAGGATGAGATGGACGTTACAGACTTCGTCTTCTCAGCGCCTCTCTGCCCCGCAAACAGAGACCAACGGTAAGTAGCAAATGGCACATGCTATATCAACTAACGACCAGCTTCCAGCACAACACAGAAGTTCCACAGAGCCCCTTTGATATAAAGCAAAGCTCCAGGACAGAAGTATTTCATGTACAAAAAGAAATCAAAGACAGTCAAGTCTGTGTGCTAGTGTGCTAACCTGCTGATCTGGGCTGAAAAGAAAAACAAAAGAAAAAAGAAAAAAACTTCCTGTGTTGTCTTGCAGTCTGTGCAGAGTACATTATTATGCATCATTATACTAAAACCTGAGCAGCGTGATACAGCGCTGTGACAACTGTTTCTTTAAATCAGTGGCAAACACGCATCGTCTCTTTTATTGCAATATATATATTATTGCCCAGCAGATATATCTGTGTCAGTACATGTATTTTCCAAAATCAGCTAATGTGAAAGTTTTTGGTTTTAAAGAACATGATGCAGAAAAAGAAGCTTGGGGTGACTTTCATTCTTACATTTACAGTGAAGTCTATTGTTTTAGTTAACTGATGTGATTTGAGTATGTTTATTGCTTAACTGTAAAATATAAACTACATAAACTGTCTCAAAGGGTCTTGAAATTTAATGATATAATAAGAGTCACACTCTTTGTCTGAGGCAGAGTGAAAAACATGGTTGAGTTCCGGGCGAGACCTTCAGAAGGTGGTCTTGAGACCGACATCTCGAGTACCACAGCACCACTGTACATAATGTATGTACCTGAGGTTAATTAATTTAAGGCAAACTGCATGTTTAATGAAACCCAACACAGTAGTTTTGTTTGCCTTAATGCAGTCAAACAGCGACAATATGACACAAGTCAACGAAACCTGGTGCTGGTACACTGTGTTGTTGGTTGACCGCATAAGTTGTTTGGGAGTTGAAGGCAATCTACCTATTCAGTTGTTAAAAGTATGAGGATTATTGCACTCTGCTATACTCCAACTCATTTAGATTTGTTTTGAGCTATAAAATTGCCAAGCAAAGAACAAGCACAACAAAGAGGGAAATGGCCTGGTAAAATGTCATGTTTTGTTCCAACATTTGCCACTGCGTTTTACTGCCACTTGAATGTCTTCGATGCTGCAATGCATCCGGGCTGGAACAGTTAGCAACATTTGCAAATCTATGTATAATTTGGTTTGTGGCCTACAGCTCATATTCATTGGAACAGCGTGGATGGAAGCTGTATGTGGTAGTTATAAGTGCATGAATGAATTAGGGGTATGCGCGCTAGAGCATAAAATTGCACGTCTTAATGGACCTGCTCTATTTAAAGGATATGCTCTAAAGCAGTTACCAATTACAATCCATTGTATTATAATTTTAATAATACACAGTGTCAGGAAATGATTCATGTGCATCATGACAGACCAACATGGCATACCCAAGCAGTAGTTTAAATGGCAAAAGTTCTCAGACGCAAAACTTAATTCTGAGATTTCCTGATTATTAACAACCAGACCGACAACCGAACATCGTGTTGTACGAGGCTTCATGTTTGATGTGAGTTAAGAAGAGGAAGACTGGAAAATAGTGCTGGGGCTTCATGAATGTGCCAGAATGCAGGCAACAAAAAAAGCAGCGGAAGCTCTAATGACTGTAAGTCTACGAGAAAGAGTGAAGCTGTATGAGTGCGCTATAAATAAGAGTCCTCCAAGCAATTGATGCACCGCCACTTCCATCACCTCCATTAGGTGCTCTGTGGAGTGGCCAAGCATCCACGGCACTATACACAGTCATCAGTTCCCTCTAAATGATAATCCCGTTGGAGCATTTAGAATGGTCTGTTGTGAACCCCTCAGGGAGGCCCTCACCACGCCGTATCACTGAAACTACACTCGCGTTCTTGTGGCCTTAACAAAAAAAACTGAGAGGGGGAATCATACATATTTTAGAAGGGCGGAAAAACTCCAGGCTGTGCGATGCGATAGAAAGCCACAACACTCAGCCACTGGCTCACTGACACCTCCGCATGACAGCATCTTTAATTAGCACACACTGGTTCAGCATGGATTTCTGCGGAGACTGAAGAGTAATGAAAACCCACTGGACATGTGTACACCAGGCTCCCATGGGAGGATTTACAGAGCATGATGAGGAGATTTGTGATTAACGGTAATCCACTCATGAAATGTGATATTCTGAGCCACAGGTTTGTCTCTGCTTAACGCATCAGATTGTGTAATGTGGCTATCATGCATTAATTGGCCATAGTGACTCTGCACTCACCACCCTCTCTCCGAGAGATTCAGGGGAACGATGACTCATCCTGAACAATGTATAATGGGGCGAACTGGGGTTCCGTCCTACATGTTTCCAAATTAACATGACTTTTATATGAATCATTTCAAACTCTGAGTCAGATTGAGTGGGAACATAAAGGAGCTGCCGGGAACGACCATTATAGCGGCACGTACGGCCTTGTGTTACGGAGCGAGCTCCACAAACTCGGGATAGGTTTCTCTTATCTGGCTTTACTGACCCTAACTGTCGGGATCATGCCAAGCGGTCACACGAAGGATTTCCTCAATCCTCAGTGCCTTGCCATGTCTCCTTATTGCCAGTAGTAAGAGTGTGCAGGTGTGTGTGTGTGTGTGTGTGTGTGTGTATGTGCCTGTGTGGGTGTATATAGTATGGAAGGTGGGAGGGAGGGGCTTTCTTTTATATTGTTTTATTTTTCTTATGTAAAGCACTTTGTGCTACATACCAATGTATGAAAAGTGCTCTATAAATAAAGTTGATTGATTGATTGATTGATTGATTGCAAACATGGCCAAGTCTACTAGCAGTGGAGCAGAATACTTTAACAAGAGCAAACTATCAGATGAATAGAGGAAGAAGTTAAACACAGATTTCAGGCTTAAAGCAACATAGCTGTAGAAGTAAAGCTGACAAAAAAATTGAAGACAATTAACAATGCGTTAAATGATAGGCAATCAGTCAGTATATTTATATAGTTTGTTTAGACATAAAATAGTGAGTAAAGGTCTTCCTCTTCCGATTCAAATTTCTTCGCCAAAACTACATAGTGCTCCTTTAACGTGTTGCCTTGATGTATTCTTATGGCGTGTGAGTGGCACTTTCAGCTTTATTCTTTCAGCTGCAACCGCCCGCAGTGTCAAACGCACTTGAGTACAAAAATAAATAGAAAAAAAATAATTCAAAGCGGTTGCCTACTTTCATATCTTACAGCAAAGTCATCAGGGTCTCAATCCGTCTCTGTTAAAATCATAATACTTGCAAGAGCTCCACGGGATCTTCTATGAATGATGAGGCCCTTTTCCAGGGTATTGATTTACATGTCTTGATCCTTCATCTCTAACCTGCTACAGGCCAGGCAAGGTGTGCAGCAAAGGTTACCATGGTGATTTACCCCAGAAAGAAATGAACCCGCTTCATAACACTGAGAACCCAGAGTTAACCCTGAAGCTGCCTCGCTAACCACAAATCCAGCTCATGTAGTACACTGTTTGACACGTGTGAGGCTGTGGATCGCTTAATCCAGGTTTCAAGTCCAGGGATCAAGCTGAGCTCCCAATACAGTCAGGTCTGGCCTCCCGTGAAAGCAGTAAAATCATACATTTGTGGGGGTCACTATAACATTTCCAACAATTAAGAGTTTTTTTACAATGGTGATTTAAATCGGTTAAAAGAATCACATTTTCTGGAAGAACTACGAAACATTCTCTCATGAATGGCAGTGACCACGGAGGTCTCTCTCTCTGGGGTGTGTGCCGTCATACCTTTTCTCAATTAAAATACATAACTGTTTTTTGGTTTTACAGGATTGCTGCAAGAAGTGGGCTGCTGTGTGTGTGCATGTGAAATTCACGGACATGCATCAGGTAATGTAGTGAAGTCACTAGAAACAGCAATGTCCCAGACTCCCTTGTGATTTTAAGAGTTGTTGCATCATGATGAGAAACTCAACAAACTTTGAGAAACGGATACATCAAAGTTTAAGTAATTGATGCCTTTAAAATAAAATCGGCATCAATTACAGCACATTAAGATGTTTCTTTCCTGTCAGCTTCTGTGTCTAAAGTGTGTCTCACCTAACGGCAGCTGTTTGAACACACTATTTCAACTGGTTTCCCAAATTACACCACATTTGAAATTATAAAGAGAAGAATATATTGACCCTAAACGTGGGAAATTTTACAAATCCAGTAAACAGTGACTAATATTGGTTACTTCTTTGGAAAAAAAAAGAGCCACAAGACTCCCTTTAGAAAAATGCTCAATTTTGAGACTTGTTGTTTTAAAAGAAACTGTGTGAAGCGTTGAGAAACGCTATAGAATCTAAAAATAATTCAAGGCCTTCTTGCTCATTTGGCAAATGTTATACACAAATATATTTCTTTGTTTGTGTAAAAACATTTGCATATAGGTCTACAGCCAGGAAGTGAGATCCATTCACTCGAGACGCATTTAAAGCCAGGTGTGAATTGACGGGCTCTCAGTCTCCCAGAACTTGCTGCCATCCTGTTCGTCTATCTGGGCCCTAATATAAGTTAGGGTAAGGGTACTTTTTTTTAGAGACCCCCCCAAACCTCATATTACAACTCGAACCCCAGATAGGTTCCAAGTCATTTTTTCTTGGGCAAGTCGAGCCCTTAGTTCAGGCAGGTCGGGTCCCAGGTCAAGAAACTTTGTCCCTACGTAAGAAACTTTGATCCAACCTGCAGTGTCTGGTCCAAAATAATTAATAAAAATCAAAGTATTTGTACATGTCAAATAATAACAGTTATTGACCAGTCCATCTAACCTGTTCACAAAGCATGACCAAACATGTAATTTACTTTATTGAGATTCTGGGAAATAGCTGCAAGTCATCAAAACACACACTCGATTCCGATTCACACTGACTTGAGCCCACGTCTCTGGCAATGCATACGAGTACGAAAGTAGTTTTTTTTTTTCAAAGGTACAATCTTTAAGAAAGATTTATTTCAAGTCTCAAACAAACTTTTCAAATACAGACGCTTTGGGATGACAGCCGACCCGACCTACAATCCCAAAGCATCAGTATGTGACGAGCTGGGAACTGGACATGTCAGGAGAATTTCAAAAAGTAGGAGTGCTTTTCATGTTACTTATTAAAAACTGTATATATTGCAGACAGTAAACTATATTGTACTTTGCCACACAAATGTGGACATTGAGTGTAGACGGGGAGAGCCTGCGAGTAGCACCTTTGCTGTGGATGCCAAGTTTCCAGCTGCGTAGAAGAAAAAGAAGCACCACCTGTTTACTGACCACGATGACACGATGGAGAAGACTCAAAAACAAGAGGCAGCTTCCAGAAACAATCTCTGGCAACATGTGACCACTTTTTATATCAAAACCTAAAAAAGACACCAGTAAATGATAAAGCGGTCGCTGTGCTTGATGAAAAACAGAGCTCTCCGCTTGTAAAAACTCTTCTTCTAACCTCTGGAAAGCACATTGCTGCTTGCGTAAGCAACGTCAAGGTTAGCTAGCCAGCTTAATCTGCATTAATTCAAGATTATAAAGCACTGATATGACACTTTTTTTAATACTAATTATCATTTTTTTGTATTTTTGCAATGTCTTTTTTTTTTTTCCCTCATGGACCTCTACCTCGGCCTTTTCTTACAGTAGATTTCTTACAGGATGACAGCGATGATGAGCGCTGCAATTCCATTTGTTGTTGCTGCAGAGCCGGAATCCCTCTCATCCATGCACACGTCTATTTTCAAAGTCTGGCATGAACAAGTCCCACTCTGCAGCAATCGCTTTCCCCCTCACTGGACTGCAGAGACCAGCGAGCGCAGGAACGCCACAGGTTTCTCTACGGTCCAGTTGCCTTTGTTCTTCTTCCTCCATTCATATGTCTTCTCTTCCATTTGATTCGGGCCTCTCGCCTGGGTGCTCTGAATAAACATGCTAAACCGTCACTGTGAAGAAACTGGCATGTGCAAATAAATGGCGGAAAGTGTGTGGAGAGGGGAGAAGTGATGTCCAAAGTCCACTCACGGCGAGTTGAATTTTATGGAGCTTTTTTTTGCCTGTGGCCCATATCAAGAGAGACACTTCACAGTTAGTAATAATTGAGCCATAAATAAAATGAGCTGGAGAAATGAAATAATTTGGGGGATTTTATTCCACTGGGGAAACTTCCTCTGCCTGTAAGTGTTCGCAGCGGCATTGTGTGTGCACAAGACGTAGAGAGCAAGTTGTTCTCGCACTTCACAAGAAGAACAAGTTAGCTGCTGGGTAATGACACAGTTTTGCTGTTAGGGATAAAAGAATGAGCAGGTTTTGACATCCGTCTCGTTTCTGCTCGTCTTTTGTTTCTATTGTTTTAAATGGCCGACCGCACGCCAGAAGCATTATGCAGCGCGTCAAACCGCCTCGGGAGTAATACTCCGACCTGGTTTTTTTATTCGCGACGTCAAATGAGGACCCGGTGACCGCGGTTGCTTTTTTCTGCAGCCACAGTGCATGTTGGGGGGGAGACCGCGCCGGGGAGAGAGAGATATCACAGCTGAGGTGCTGCACCCCGTGCCTCCAAGTCTCTCATCAGTAATGACCGAAATGAAGCTTTTGCAAAAACTTGTGATATTAAAGTAAAAATGTTTTGTTGCGAGGGCGAGGAGGCAGGGAACCTCAGGCACAACTGGGTCACTAAAAAAGGAGTACGAGTGCAACATATAAAAGGCGACTTTTCTCAAAATGCTGCCGATTCTGTGGTGTTGGCTTTGTCAAATCTGGCGCCTGCTGTGGAGCCAGAGGAGCTTTGAATGACACGCTTCAATTTTCGCTCTCTGTGTGTGTGAGTCTTTTGTAAGGGTGCGTAAAAGAAATTTTCAAAAATCGTTTTCATAAGTGTTGATTAATAGCGTGATGTTGACGGAGCGAAGAAGGCAGACCTGGACTGTGGGGTAGTGCAGCATCGGGACAATTTTAAACGCGCACACGCTAGTAACCCATCGTTCAGAAAAGGCAGTGGTTGCGATCATTTCTTTTCATTTAATGACCGAATAATTACCTTAGTGAGGTGAATTTGAAGTAGGCAACATGTTTGTGAATAATTTTTATGGCGTCACGAGACGCTATGATGTAATATTAACGGAGCGGCACAGCGGTCAGCAGTAACTAACGAGAGCGGCTGACAACATGCTGAACAAGCTCTGTGCTGAAGAAAATAACTCGCTGTTTGGACTGTTTTACCTCAAAAATGACTGCGCTTTCACACCCCTAGACTTTCACTGTCTTTTGTCATTGGTTACATGTGTATGTGTATGTGAATGTATGCTTTCACTTTTTTAAAAGATGTTACATTATACTGGTGTATTGGTGTTTTAAAATCATGTTCCAGTTGCTAACTTTTTTCAACTTTGAGCACTTGCTGGTCTAAGGGCAAGACAGACGGAGCTGTCCCAGATGTGGTGTGGATCCCTGTGCAGTTAGCCATCATTAGCCCTCCCCAACAGCTTTTTTCTGATTTAATTTTTAGTCCGCACCGAGATGTGTTTGAGTTTATGTGTGTGCAAATCATGTCTATTTTCAAAAGCTGTAGGAGGCCTGCACAGATGTGCATATACACATTGGTTTGGGCGAGTCCTTGTCACGACACATCTCTACAACCAAGGTGAGAGGTGCAAAGTTAGCACGACCAATAGAGCCACAATATATACAAGACAGGGAAATATAGTTGAAATTCACCCGATATGTCCTTTCAGACCCCATGTGTGATTCTCGGCAGTGACACCAACATAGCCTCAAAGGCAAAAGGAAGTGAAATAAAGCTTGATGATCGACTCCAGTCTTGTGCTAATGGCAATAGATTGTTTTTTATAGCTGAGCATCGTGCATCACAGACTACACATGCCACACCTTGTACAGCTTTGAAGTGATTTAGGAGGCTGAAATGTTAAATAAGAAAGTAAAACAATAAAAGATTAAGCAAAATTACACAAAATCTGTACTCTCGTGTTCAGCGCAGGACAAACACGAGGTCTGAGCCTTAAAAAATAAATAAAATGTTGCAGCCGTGGTTCAGACAGGCAGCGCTATCTGCTCCCCCTCCGGATCTGATCTCATGTGATCTCAAGCTGCACACACACACACACACACACACACACACACACACACACACACACACACACACACACACACACACACACACACACACACACACACAATCTGTTTACCTGGCTCTCCCTTCTTAGCCGAGCATGACCAATCAGCGCCGGGAGGGTTTCAGAGATTTCATATCTGGTGGAAGTTATATCTTGGAGATTTGAACAACTTGTACTACAGCAACACAGAACGACACATTCGTGTAATTATCACTTGGGTAAATCTGTTCCGAGCAGCTTCCAAGTCTGGAGTCATTTTTTTACCGCTGTTTTCAGCTTCTTGTCAGAAGCTGGTGTTAGATTTATTTTTTTTTATCACAGAACAGCGGGCCGGGCCAGCGGTATCTCCACCTCTAAGACTCAGCCAACAAAGGTTTGCTGCCATCCTTCAAAAACTGCATCCCTGTTTAATCCTCAGAGAAAAATACAAGAATTTTGATGAAGGCGATAAATCTGATTCTGGGGTTAATATAAAAACATCGATCAGATCCTATGTTAAAAGAGAGCTGCGCCAGTATCGGCGCTGCACCCCTGTAGCACTGTGTTGTGATGGGCAGTTAGTGCAGCAATCGATGCGGCACAACCGGAGACATCAGCCTTTTTATTCCGCGCATTCTTCTCCCATCACTCGAGGCAGTTTATCAGATTTTGCGCATTCCCCCTCTGGAGCCACAAAAGGATTTATACAACTTTTTTTCGTGTGTGCAGTTGTTATTCCCCAAGACCTATAAATAGAATTTGAAGAATAAAATTGGCGCTGATCCCTTTTAAGTTTTTATTTGGTCTAGGTTTCATTAACACGCATTATTTTGGAACAGTAAAATCCTTCTATTCAAGGTGTTTTAAAATTAGGATTGTTCAGCCGGTGAAGCGCTGTGTTCTGCTCTCCTGCCAGGGGAATGGGTAGCTGTGCCTCCAAGCAAACTGGAGCACGGTTCCTTTTTTTTCTTTTTGATTGTGTGTGTCACGAAGAAAAGCGCCGACACAAATTACGTGTGATGAAGATGCCATCGCAGCCAATAAATATCAATTAAAAAGGAAAGCAGGCTCCGCGCTCCAGTGTCCCTCTGGGCTCAACTACTGACTGACTAAGAGCAGTTAGCTGACGTTAGACTCAAACACTCACACTAAATGTCAACCGAAATGGGGAACAACAAAGCAAAAGTTATATTATTATACAGTCCCCTCAAACATATCTGTTTTTTACCCCAATTACCTCACCTACAGTCACGTTCCAATGACTACCTCTCTGTCTGTCTACCTCCCATAAAAGTAAGCAGTCGCTCCCCCCTTCCCCTCCCCAACCCTCGCCTCGCCTCCCCTCCCCGGGGACGGAGTGGGTTCTGGCAGGACCAAAGGAGTCGGCTGTCCTCTTCCTTGGCCGTGCGACAAGTTGATATTTCATTTGAATGCACGCTGCTCTGAGCACTGATGCAAAGGCTATTACCCAGAGTGCCCAAGTGTGTTGGCCAACCGTGCTAAGGCCGCATGCTGGAGCACTTCAAAGAAATGAAAAGTGCGCTAAAAAAACCTAAATACACTGTATCTACCATTTCTTATTAAATGATCCACTGTGGCAAAGGTTGGAAGGCTTCCTCCGTGGCATCTTTTTCAAGGTTATACACTTAAAATGTACAGTTGACATATTAGATATAGATTTACTGATTACATGCTTATTCGATTACATCGAATACATTTACGTGTAATTTCAAAATAAATGTACCATAAGGATGTCTATATTTGCCTATTTATGTACCCATCTGTCCGTCTCTTTACTTTATTTTTCTTATTTGATCTATTTTTATGTTTCGTAAAATATTTATATATATTCTCCTTGTGTTATTTATTTTCACTTACATTTGTATGTGCTACTGTTCGGTTTACCTGAATTCTTTGTAAACTGTTTTCTTTTGTCAGTAAAGTAAATAACTTCTCTTTTTTAAATGCCTCTCCACCCCCAACCCACTGTTTTTTGTCTTCAGAATCAAAAGTACTGTTTCATTGATCCCAGAAGGGGAAATAGCTTGCCTTAAAGCTGCTCCCATTCAAAAGTCTTAGAGAATATGCAGAAAAATGCAAACTATGTATAAGCAAGAAAAAGAAAAATGGAATCAAAATATAAGAAACTTACTTTCTACTAGAAATGTATATATATATAAAGTGTACTGTTACTGTCAATAAAAAACATATGTAGTGCATATGTAGTTTGTAGTAAGAGGCTGTTCCGTACATGATGTCGTGCTCCTTTGAGTGGCTTGAAGCTTCAGATACTTGTTATTCCCTCCGACCCCACCTCCTGCCTTCCTTCCCCTCCCAGACTGTCGTCCTCCCTGACACAGGAGCCGTGTGACACGGGATCGAGCTTAGGCAAGCAGAATCTCTGGGCACCCCGGCATGTGTGATCTATTACATTATCGAATGTGTTCACTCAGATTTAAGGCACGTAAAATTTAAAATACTTTCAGGGCACAGAAGTATGTGACATATTACTGGTCGCGGGGCCACCCTCATGCTATGGTGATTAATTGGACTCGGTGGCAGTACAATATTGAAATGAAGTACCTTTTACACACTTAAAAGCCATTATTTTACGCCCATTAATTTGAAAATTGGAGTCGGCTGTAATTCCAACTCGCAGCAAAATGCACAGAGCAGTATAAAATGGCTGATTTACGATAAAAGCTTATTTTACTACGACTCGAGCTGCACAAACATGCAGAGATGGGAGGAGCAGCCAGTTGGAAATCCTCGCTGGATATTACAACAGGGGCAAGGCGTATGGAAAAATGGAGCGTGGCCGGTTAATATCACACCAGTAATGGTAAAATATCACTTAAATGGGGCGCCATCCATTCCCATTTAATTGAAATGAGCAGCCAATTTTGTTTGCTCAGTTATTCTTTCTGGATTAGTGCGGGCTGTAGTGACCGAGGTCTAGTGGTCCATGACCCGCTCAAGCATAGCAGCGAAAGAGGGTAATGAAGACGGACGGATTGCTCCAGCTCTGCATGCTGGCCACTTCGTAGGGAAAAAAAGAGAAGGGTCTGAATTATTACCACTTAAAGACCTAATGCCATGATTAGGTGTATTGATTTACTAAGTCTGAGCACTAACATCCAGGATCAATGGGATTAGCAACATATAGAATTCCTTCTTTTTTTTTTATCTACAAGAGGAACTGCCTGTAACGTACATCAAGTTCTCACTGGAAGTTCAAGGCGGCCCTGCTGGACTCCACGTCTGTCGATTGACTTGTTTTATCGTTTCTCATGTACTCCATGACCACTGTGAATTCTCAGTTCTGACTGACTGACAGGCGTGATTTCTTGTAACCACACAGCATAACCTGACACCTAAGGCTATTGTGTTTATTTGAAGACAGCAACAGTGATGCTATGCTAAAGAGTTTTACCCTATTGCTTAAAAAATAGAATAAATACCCACGGCGTGAAAACCAATGAAATCTCATTTAAAACATGTTTCATTTCAGTGTAGGCCTTGTCGCTCGAGTTGTTTCGCGGTGGGAGGAGGAGACGTGGGAATTTCATGATTAGCTGCGTTTGCCACAGTGAAGCCAGCAGTGGGGGGCACAGAAAGACGAGAGGATATGTAGAAAATACATACATGGGGAGAAGTCATGGTGTGACGGGGACAGAATGAGTGAGAGTGAAGAGAGAAAGGTGGAGGGAGAGAGGATTAAACTGCAGCCTGTGTGAGAAGAAGGGAGAATGCTAATGTCGTCTCAGCTGGAAAGTTTAAATAAAGTAGCTCATCAGACGGTTTCCTCTTGAAGGGGTTTGGATGTCGTAAAAAAATCTCACATACTGTTTGGTCGCACTAAACAGTATGTGAATGATGTTCACGCTTTGGCTTTTAAATTGGTGTTTCCTCAGGTTAGACATATTGCCTTGGTCAGCTTTGTATTTTACACTACAAACACTACAGTGAGTGACTCACTGAGACTTTTTGCTCCCATCCCACGCACTTATGAGAATTTGGCATTGTTAGATCTATTGTGAACTGTTGCTCGGTAGCACCGACGTAGTTCAGTTGGTGCCCTTGAAAGTGCAGAGTTCGGTACTGAGCCCTAAAAGCAAGAGTAAAAATCTTGTAATCTAAGTAAATGACTTACAGGTATTTTTAATTTGAAGTAAAAGGGGCATTTTGTTGGCAAATGGACATAGTAGAGGGAAGATAATACCTCCTAAGTTGTAATTGCAATGGTGTCATTCATGTGTATGGGTATTATTGCAACATATATCAACTTTTAGACTCTATTTTTTCGGTGAAGCATGCTTCTGACCACATTTCAAGTCAAGGAACTGAGCCACAACAGAAAAACTGTTATTTCCCAGAACTCAAAGTGGCATGTTAAACAGTGTGTTTATTTTTACTTTTAACAAAGACATTTAATTTACAAAGAAGAGCAGGAAATCGTCTCATATAAGAAGCCGGAATCAGAGCAGCTGTATTGAATGTAGCAAATAATTCATAATAATTACTGTTGCTTTGAACAAGGTCAATCACACACAATTGTCTGAGAGGTTATATGTAGAAATCACTTGCAATCACAATCACAGCTTGCATGAAATATAATTTGTGAGGAGGGAACCTTTAGAAAGGCTAATTGGTTATTTTTTGAATGTCAACATTTTTACACAAGCAGTTTTTTTGGGGGGGTTTCTGGCTGTGAAAGCTGCCTGCTGTAGAAAAAGGCTGCCTTAATGAAACATATTGGACAGAAGTCCACTTGGAAAACTGACTTTTTAAGAGGGGCCTCGGCCAAATCATTCTGGTCCGGTGCCTCTGGCTCCTCTCAGCCACAGTGCTGCCTGATATCTCAGTGACTTTGAGCCTCGTGATTATCCAGTAATCCTACATCTGTTTAAGGTTTGTGTGCCCTACTGCTTTAATGAAAACATCACAAAAACACTGTATGCACTGTTAGGAGCCTG
This sequence comes from Diplodus sargus, assembly GCA_903131615.1. Classification (NCBI taxonomy): domain Eukaryota; kingdom Metazoa; phylum Chordata; class Actinopteri; order Spariformes; family Sparidae; genus Diplodus; species Diplodus sargus. The sequence goes on along the minus strand of CAEMYA010000179.1, from coordinate 37,311 downwards.
AAAGTGAAGGCAATTTAAGAGACACCGGCGCGGAATCTGCACGCTGCTTCATATTCCCATTAAAACTTTAACTATCTATTGCTGGAATGTTTTTAACTCGACGGGATGTTGGTGCCTGATAAAGATACATGAAAGACGGAAACACTGCTGCAATATATAATTATGTTATTAAACAGTTTATGTATGTTTGCCTTGATATCTGCTTTTTTATCGAGCCACCGCGCTTTTTATCTTTCTTCAAGCAGTAGCTTCATTCCACCGTCAAAGACACACAAAGCTTAATGGTTACTTACCCTCCGCTGATTAAAGCAAAGTGGAAACTATTTGATATGGAAGAAATATCTTTAAATGTTAGACTTAGACAGGGGCGGGCTGGGATAATTATTCAGACGGGGATCTAACTATCAGTCCACGTTCACGAGAGACCACAGACACTGCGGTTTTTTTCCCCCTATTATCTTTTAGATTACTTTTCGGGCCAGTACATATCCATTACTTTTAGTCGATTGAAATATCCGAAATCGTTAAAAACAGTCAAGTGTCAAGAGTACGTCAATTCATTCCTTGAAGGCGCAGTGTGTCAGATTTCAGCTGGGGTGAAAAAAAGTTAAAGAATTGGCTCAAATTACCAACAGAATGAGAAGAAATACCAGTTTTGACGCAATGACGTCTGTGCCATGTGCTGCGGACGTTAGCATGCCAACCTGCTAGCCTGGCTGAACGCCAACACTCTCCCGTTCCCCCAACACCCAGTCCAGACTGCTGGCTACGGCTAACAGAGCTTAATAGCTAATGGCAGCTAAAGTTAGCAGCAGTTGGCAGTTACTCTAGTGATATTATACCCCCTATATGTTTGCATGCATGCATCTGCATCTTCTGCTCTCCACAGCATGATGAAGTTTATATTACACAGAATGAAGTTGGGAAAGGTAGTTATGGCGTGCTGAGGGCACCCCTCGACTTTAAACACCAGCCATGCCCCCTGCTGTGATATGTGTAATTTCAAAGCACTTTCCCGAGCTTTTCTCCTCTTAATACGCTCCTTTGCAGCTTTGCATTTTCTCTTTCTCTCGTTCTTCCTCCCTCCTGTGCTGTCCATTTTACTCGATACGCTATGCCGTGATTGCAGACATAGATCATACCATCAGAGGCTGACTGTTAACTAGCTGCCCTGTGTTGTTTTCTCTCCGATGTACCTTTTTTTCCTTTTGTTCTTGCACTCCCGGACAATCAGCTTGCCAGTCAACCAGGAATTCTCTCGAATGATCCGGGTGGCAAATCCACGCCTGGATTCAGACATTTAAGAGGTTTGACTGGTTGGGGTTAGACTTTTAGTTGACCTGATCCTTATTATATTTTAAGTGATCACCTTCTAATGGAATAGGTGCTACACATTTCCTTTATTAGACTAGAATTACTGAATCGTGGTTGTATGCCTCTGCACACCCATCAACTTGCAGTTCTAGAGATTTGAATATGGCCAGAGCATTGTTTGCAGAATATAATGATGTCATAGTGCATTTAGCCTCTGACCTTTTGGATATCAAATGTCATAACTTTATCATTTAACCCTCTTTGTAATTTGGACGACACATTTTCTTGTATCTTTTTTTATGAAAATGTGTTTTGTGAGGTCAAAGAGACCTGACCTCCGTCCTTTAGCCACCAGATTCTAACCAGCTGAATCATAGTGGCATTCCTGAGATAAAAGAGTTTGAAGGATGTACAGACGGACAGAGGCATACAAACTGTGGAGTTTCTTAAGCCACACATTCTGCATTATACAGCAGGGAACTGCATGAGGAAGAGAGTTTGTGTCTGTGATAGTCGAACCCAGTAAATCAGCCATATCACCCGTAGTCTTCAACCTTGACGCCCACAGCGTTTAACACCCAGACTCAGTCTGTCACAAACTGACAGCTGAAACTCTTCGCAGGCACCATTGTATCACACACATCAAGATCTTGACTGATTCTGGCCTTCCTCTGGACCTCAGCACACACACACAACAGTTATTGGTTTAGAAATGTGTGCAGGGAGGCATAGAGCTCTGTTGATCGATATGAGTGCCAGTGTCAAAAGATCAGCACAAACCGGAGATGTTTAAGCTGGCTACTGTGAGGCGAGCCTGTTGTAAAGGCTGAGGAGTCGACATCACGACTGATAAGTGTGTGCGTGACTTATTCTGGTAGTCAGTGAAGGTCAATAGCGAACCCATTCAGGAGAGTGGAGAGCAATACTCCTTTTCATCAGAATTCAGGACATTATGTCAGTGATTAGTCTGCCCTGATGAGCACAGTCTAGTTAATAATTCCTGCTGCACATTCTGTAACCGTCTCATTTTGCCTTGTGAGATGAATCATAGCGGTATATTTATTTATTAGTTATTTGAACCTTGGGTTCTTAGGTCCTGAGCTGCACTGCTGGAAGGGATGTGGAGGGAAACATGGTAGATGGGATCAACCTGTAGTTGTCTTTAAGTACCTTGAAAGGTGCTATATAAAATAAATGTATTATTATTATTGTCATTATTATTATTATTATTAAAGACCCATTTTTCTTTCAGGCATGAATCCCTTCAGAGCAAAAGCATCACACGCACAGATGGTAAAGGAATGCAACTCAATTAAAAAAAAACAAAAAAAAAAAACATTTGGCATAAAAACTGCATATATTACAAATCAAATTATTCCTCTTGATTTGAACATTATTCATATAGGTGCATACCAAAAATGTGACTGTCGTCCGTGTTACTGCCGTTTCCCAGATGTCCCGGTGAACATTAGCCTGTATGTTTAAATTAGCTTCCTTCCTATCTCTATTTTTCTCCATGTCCCTTCTGGGGCTTCATACTTCACGCAAAGAGGCTGTCCTCATCAGAAAAATGAAAGCAACGGTCATTTGTTCAAAGGCCCCGGAGACCTAATCTCTAAATCAGCATTTTATTATGAGCTACGGGCTGCTCCGTGAACTCATATATTTTTTTTCTGCCGAACTTGTTGGAACAGTGCTGGGCTATTTAACATCCGAGGTAAAGGTTTGTCAGAGGCGGGGCTCTGATGGAAAAAGGTGATGTCGTGCACCAATTAGGGTTTAGAAATATTTGAAGACAGTTAGGACTGTGCAATGTGACAATACATATATTTATATCCCGTGAAGATAGAAAAATATACAGTTCAGCAATATGCTCTATCATTTATTTTGCTGTGTAACAAATTAAATACGAAAATACGAATCTTTTCTGTAACGTTTTTTCCTCATTTGGACGACACTTTGCTCTGCACATACAGATGAGGGCAAGGAATTTGCATGAGGGCAACACAAACAAATAGTGAGAAGAGTGAATGAGACACCGGAGCTACTCTTTTAGGTCTAGAGGCTAAAAGAGGGTTGAGTATCCAAAAGAGGGTCTGCCTTTGTCGCGTGTATGTGGTTTGGGTATGAAATGACTGACACAGTCCAGATAAACCGTACTTTGCAAGTTATCCCACAGACCGGTCCCCGCAACAGACTCAAACATTAGTAACCTCTCTCGACACCCACACAAGAATCATCTCATACAGCACAGAGAGAGTCTACGGATGAGAGCCACGAAAGTGCAGTCGAGTGCTCAAAACAATTGAGCACATAGCATTACAGATACAGTGCACTTACTCGAGTACATTTTGCATTTGTTGAGAATATGAATCAACATGTAATGAGAAAGAGGCCTTTCCATGTTATACAAGCGTTTTTTGTTGTTGTTGTTGTTTTTATGTTAGGATTTTCTGCTTTCTTTGTCAATGATGTTAGCAATAAAACAAGCTTTCAGTTTGGGCTGCTGATTGGACAGAAGAGGCCATTTGAATAAGTCATTTTGAGTTCTGGACATTGTGATGACCATTTTTCTCAAACGTTTTAAAACATTTTATCACATAATGATGATGAATAGATTAATTGTGAAAATACTCAGCAAACTAATAGAGAAGGAAAATAACCCTCAGTTGCATCCATACTTTTAACCATGACCAAGACTAGTTGCACTGTGGGTAATGTAGGCACCAGGTTTCAAAAAGCAGTCCACTGGTCTAATATCGCAAAATGATGAAAACCAATACAGCAGAACAGGAGATGTGGCATTTTTTCATTCTCATATTCTTTTTCTTTGTCAAAGCCTGCTGCCTACAATACCCACAATGCAATTTATCAGATTGCATGCAGCTTCATCCGGACTAAAAAAAAGGCTTCATACCATTTTTATATGCAGTACTACTGCCCAACACCTGTAAACACAGTTTAAATATATACAATTGTTGAAGTTACCCGTTAAAGAAGTACTTTTAATTGCTTAAATCAAACATTAACCACATTGGTGGTGGATCAGAGAGCACACTGTTCTGGAACGCATTAACAAAGATCCTTTTGTTATTTAGGTTGAGGGACTAAAACCTTTAAAAATACATCCAAAATCTGTAAAAGCCAGCATAATCAAATGTGAAAAACCATGACAACCAAACGTGGGCTGGAGTGTGCTTCAGCAAAACACAAAATACACAATACAATATCATGTGCCTCTTGTTGCAGTCGGGGTTTTTTGCAAGCTCAGCTCTCAGTGCTTACTGCCACTGTTCTCAGTTTTGCGCCTCTGCCCATGTTTCAGTTGAACGTGGAGGACACACATTGTTTTGTGGAGTCTTTCATGGTTATTTTCAAATTTGAGGGAACATGAGAAGGAGAAGAAAGACAGTCCAGCAGTCAAAACTCAAATGAATGACCTAGAGGTAGAGTGAAAGAGTGTTTGTAATGTGCCGTGTTATGACGGTTTGAATGCGTGTGTGGGTAGTGGTGAGATGAATATTACCAAACTGCTGCGAAAAGTGCCTGATGGAGACTTTCAGTCAGGCTCAGAATGAGGAAACATGCCTCTTACTGACAGAGTAATCCTCATTGATGGCTTCAGTTGTTTGTTTTTTTTTAAAGGATGCTAGAGCTGCAGCAATTTAGACTCAAGGTTAGTTATTTTTTCTTCTCCCTGGTTATGTATAAAGCAGGTTTTGTGTCTAGCATACAGTTAGAGTATGATGTGCTAGTGCTTAAGTCTTAAAAGAATAGAGAGAGCTTGCCTTTCAGTTTAAGCTGTTTATCTGATTTCATAAAAAACGTGGCTATTTTGACCATGAAAGTGAATGTATAGAGCTGAGAAACTAGACCCACATCCATTGTCCAAGACGACGTTCATCGTCTTCAAGCTGAAGGGGAAATTATTGGTTTTGTGCCACTGGCAAACACTGATGCATCTAATTATGTGCATTACTAAAGGCTCGAAGACGTGGAAAGACAAACAAACTGCGTCTACAGGTTACTTTTGTTAAAAAGAAATCCTCCTTAGCTTTCACAGAAATGTGCTCCGTGGACCAATTACTGTTTCTACTCGAGGAAGCTGATGGATTATTGAATAAATTGAAATATATTTGAGCATAATTGCCGTGTTGCTCTTGCCTTGACAGTTCTCCAACGGTCAAGTGCATTCAGTCTGACCAGAGATGATCGGGCCTGTGTGTTGTTCATAATGACCCCTGCATTTCTTTCTCCCGCTGTTGCCGCCTATTCTTTGGGCTTTTTGCACAAATGTGATGTTGTGGCAGGACGGGATGAATATACATTTGACAGTTTGGGCCACAAATAGGCAATTGGGATTCATCAGTGGTGGTCTTGTTTGTCAAAAGTTTCTTCTTCCTTGTTAAGATCAGACCGGTGATGTTATTCGTTTAAGAAATAAAATTACATGACTTGATGGAGAAGTCTCCAGCCCTGAAGGCAACATACACTCTCCATATGGTCTCCCTGTGTATGAGGAAAACAAGCAGCTGGATGACAATGCGATGAGCAGGCTTCAGTGTGTTAATATCCTGACAAATGCAATCACTTATTACCAGTGGATACATTAACTCAAGTACCGTACTAACGTTTGAACTAGTGCATTTTGAACAGGACATTTGTTGGAAATACTAGATGCGTTCTCGCACCAGACAGTAGTCTTGTCTTGAGACTGATCTCAAGACCGCTTCGTTTTCCACAGTCTCGTTTCAGAGTCGACCTTCTTGGTCATGACTCAGTCTCAACACCTGAAAATCTTGGTCTTTTCTAGGTGTCACTACACTTTGGTTCCTGTCAAAAATTGGTCTCAATCCCTAAAGGTCTGGCCTCAATACACTCTGGTCTCTGTCATGACTTGTCCTCAACACCTCAAAGTCTTGCTCTTGCCTCGGCCTGAAGAACCTTTCAGTCATTTATTGAGCAAACAGGCCAAATATACTTGAGTTTCTTCTTCTCGAATGGGAGGATGTGTGGCTTTTATATAATTGTAAATTGAATACTTTGGTGCTGGAGGTTGTTCATTGGGTAAAACAGGAATTAAAAAGAAATTGTGATGGGACATTATTCACACATGGAAGCTATTATTAGATTACTCAAACAAATATCTATCCGTAGCCTTTAAAAATGTGTGAGCAGTTGCTGCTACTTGGAGAAGTCTCCAGCCCTGAAGGCAACATACACTCTTCCTTTCCATATGGTCTCCCTGTGTATGAGTAACACAAGCAGCTGGATGACAATGCGATGAGCAGGCTTCAGTGTGTTGATAGCCTGACAAATGCAATTTCCAGTGGATACATTAACTCATGTACTCAAACTCAATCATTTAGGCTTCTGCGTGTTGGTATCATAACAACTGCAGTGGCTTAACTGAATGAACTAAAAGATCGTAAAAACTATTGCCAGCAAACACTCTGTGCACTGAAACCGACCCATCGTTCAGAAGTGTCGTTAGTGAGGTTTGCATTTTCAATAAATAACAAGAGGAGATAAACTAACAAGCCCAACACTAATACATCTTTAAGTACACTTAATATCAGATGCTTTGAGACTTTTACTCGAGTATTATATGTATCGGTGACTTGTATCAAAGTAATATTGTTAACGCCGTATATCTTTAATTTTGGGGTATTTCTTTACAGCGCTGCTCCCTTTTGGCCTACAGTAATCGTGATGACACAATTCATACTGTAATAGCATGTTCTCATTAGTCGCACTAAACTGCTCATTACTTGGAAAAATGCCACCATTCTGCACAGATGTGTGGGCAGCATGCATCCCTCCAGCATGTGTCAGCCTCTCACTCAATTTAGGCGTAAACAAACAAAACACACACACACACACACACACCAACACACACACACACACACACACACACACACACACAAACTCAGTCGCATGTGGCGCACACACACACAAATGAACCACACAAATCCAACAAGTGAGAGAGAAGTCAAGACAAACAAAATGAATCACAGCTGGAGCTGGCTCTTCCCCGCACCTATCAAACGTGCCCTGTGCCGTGCATGCGTGCGCGCGCGTGCCAACGCATGAATGCCAGTCCTTGACTGAGGCGCCTGACAGCAGAAGTTGCACTGAGAGGAACGCAGACTCGGAACAATCGTGAGGACGACTCTCTATTCATGCGGCATGAAAGTCGACATCATTGCCGTCGCAGACTCGGTGACAATCCGAACACCCACAGCTTCTCCGAGCGCCCCCTCCTCAAAGAATTATGCAAAGGACGATTTTCAAGAATTAA